>NAPT01000013.1:0-101444 GCA_002927785.1 Cladonia uncialis | reverse complement strand
GGGGTGGGGTGGAGCGTTACTGGAATGGAGCGCTGAATTTCCCGGCGGTGGTCTCGCGGTATTGGTCTGCCCAGCTGGCGACCGAGGCCATGGTTACGCCTTCGCCGAGGATGCTGGAAACATAGGTCTGGGCAGAAGGGGTAAGGTAGTTCTCTGCTATCGTAGCGACGGTGGCGTGGCCGAGGACGCCCCAGGCGAGGGCCGCGGGGGTAGAGAGGAGAAGGGAGAGGAGGATGGGAATGACAGTGTGCATTGTCGATTAATGGAAAAGGGCTAAATGGTAATTGGAAGAATAGGAGATGGTAAGGTAGTCAAGTAACAAAGATGTAGCATTACGCTGCTACTTTATAGAACATGCGACTTGAGAAAAAGTAACCTTGCCTGTACGATACCTACCATTATGAGAATAGCTTATACCCAGGTACAATCTTTGTGATTCTCAATCTCCAAATCATATGCCATTTCCGGTACCAGCAGGCTCGCTGCGCATGCCTTATCAGGGTAGCGCGACTCCAGCTCGGACCTGCGTTTTGCCAAGTGGCTGGATTTTGCAGTCAGGTGCGTGGACGATAGGTACTCAGTGTGTCTCGTCCGAGGCTGGTGCCATGATGGGTCAAGCCGAAGGAGAAAGCCGTTCTCCCTGGAAGGAGGGCTCTACTAGGTGATTGGCTCTTTGGAGACATTGTCATCTTGGCAGGTCCGGTTGCCAAGAAGGTACAGTCAATGGATAAGGAAGATGTATCTTAGAGCAGGTGTTGGGGGGGATACACGCCATGCTGCAGGAGCATGTCGTTGGCTGAAGGTTGGTCCCAGATGTTTGGCTTGCCGCGGCCCAAGAGGCGCTGCCCGAAATAGCCTTCCCTACCTAGATCTAACACTCGGGGCGGCTGTCCCAAGGCGGAAGGAAGCTTGATGGGAAGTTCAAGACAATCGTCATATTGCAGGGTACAAGCCCTTTATGATGAAAGCAATGACATTAGCATGATTACTATAGGTTATTCTACGTAAAATACACAATATACAGTGACCGGAGTCGATGGAACTCTTTCTGCCCGCTCGGCACGCCTTTTCACAACGCCAAACCATGCCGCTAAAACGCAATCGGAAAGTGAAAGACCGAGTATCATGCAGTAGCTACTGAATTGTAAGCCGTCGTGGTGACTGTGGTAGTGACAGTGATGTAAATTGGACTATTTCCCGAGCTGTTGGCAACAACTTTCTCCTCTACAACATTATTGCCGCCAGGATTGTTGATACCAGCAGGGTCGTTGTTACCAGGATTGTTGTTGTTGTTGTCGTTGTTGTTTGCTGGTGGAGGAGTCATTGGAACAATAGTGACGCCCGCCGGATAAGCGCCTTTTGTTGGGGTGGTCTCAGGGGTGTCTTTGGCGGCTGCTGGTAACGCGAGAATTGACGTCGCCATAGGCTGCGGCTGATGTTCTTGTTCAGCGGGGATTGAAGAAGGATTCGGGTTGAGAACAGAGAACAGTGGACCCGAGAGGGCTGTCGTGGTAGTCACTGTTACAGAAGGCTGGTTTTCAGACTTTGTGTTCTTAATCTGGGAGGCTGCCGTAGTTGGTGATACTTCCATGACGTTCTGTGATGTCGACGACTGCTCCCCAGGCTTCACTACTGTTGTAAGCTGTGATGTAGAGAATTGGTCCACAGGTTTTGCGCTCGGGATATTTGACGCGGTAGTCGCCGGAGCTTCTGTTGCGGCTTGTGAAGCAGAGGATTGGTTCAGAGTTTCCACGTTTCCGGCCTGGGACGCTGTAGTTACAGGAACTGCTTTTTGCAGCGTCGTACTCGTTGCGGAAGTCTGACCGGCCAGTCGCGCTGATGGCGTAGTCGCTGGTGTCTGTGAAATCGTGGTTTCCGCTTGAATATTTGAGTCCGCTTCAGCTGAGGGTAAAGATGCCATCGTTTGACCTTGCTGCTGCACGCTCATTGTCGTTGGGGTATTGAAGCCTCCCACTACATAACCTCCTTGAACGCTTTGAGTGGTCTGCGTTGCGGGACCTTGAACCGTCGATGAAGCTTCGGAGACCGCTGGAGAGGTAGCCGATGGCTGAGCAGCTAGCCTAGCAGCAGCATTACCTGGGACAGCGCATTCAACAGAAATACCAGTTTGACCAGATGGCAGTGGAAGAGCATAGCAAGATTGACCCTGGGGACATGACTTCAATACGTAAGTACCGTCACTTTGGCACTGAGCTAGCTCTCCAGAAATGCAAGAAAACGCCTGGTTAGTGTCATCAGCATCGCATGAAGATGTCTCGCTCAAAGTTTTGTAGATCTGGTTGAAGCCTGAAGCCATTGCTGCATTGCCGTTTTGAGCGTTCGGATATCGAACCGTAGATGAAGGTTTAGGTGCGCCAGACGTTGAAGAAACTGTGACTGCCGCGAACTGGTAAGTATTCGTTGCCGGAATCTCTACCAAAGGAGCTGTAGATGCAAGCGATGTAGATGCAAATGACGCAGAAGCAATCCCTATTGCATTATCGAGCCCATCGGTTGCTTGCGTAGATGTTGCAGGTTGGCTGTGCGAGACCTCAGAGGATGTCCCGACAGAAGATTGGGCCTGACTCTCGTCATTCTCAACCACTGGTGGAGCCACGAACAATGGTGTAGACTGTGCATTTGAGTTGCTGGTCATAGAAACCGCAGTGGTTTGTGTAGCCAGTGTAGAGGCGGTATTTAGCGTTGTGGATGAAGAGCTATCGTCGAAAGTGGCTGTAGAGGAGCCTTGGTCCAGCGCAGACAGGGTAGAATAGGTAAGCGCATCTGTAGTAGCACTCGAGGAGGTAGAGGATATCGTTATGGGTGTCGAGGTTTGGATATCGTCTAAGTTGGACGCTATGGCGGACCCGTTGAAGAATCGGGCAGCCTGGTTGCGTCTATGCCTGAGTTAGTGATTAAGCTCAGATTGAGGTTCAAGAGTATACACTTACTGTATGAGACGACCATACTGTCGGACAGGGCCAGCCTCTATGAGATTAGAAAAGACTGCCAGCAGTATAAGTATATTGGAATACATGACGCGTTTCTGCCAATCTGAGATGCGAAGAAGTAGAGATCGTAGTGGTCAGCTAAGCTGACTTTCTCCCAGCGGATAAATATGCTGCAGCAGATATGCACACAATGCTATTAATTGAATGAGAGTGATGATGGAAGAAAGCAACTGAGCAAAAAAGGGACAAAGGAACAAAGAGAGCGCAAGACACAAAGAGACCGTGAGACGTAGAAACGCGAAGACCGTGAAGATCGAAAGGCGATCGAGACAAAGATCGGAAGCAGCTGAAGAAGACCTCAAGCATTCACGAGACACGTACAATACAGACTCATATAGAGTGGCCATCGTTGAATATAGAGCATGAAACACTAGGCATGGCGGAAGACAATGCTGCAAGACCTGTGACAATCTCATCGAGACAAATGTCTGAGTAAGCGGCTGCTGCGACGTGCCTGGAAAGGTAATTATGAGATTCATGTTCAGTATGCTCAGATTAGCAGAGGTTGTTTCATGTTCTTGTAAGGGGAAGGCCTCTGTTGAGTGGTGATTGATGTTTGGCAGGAGCTCGGCGGCTGCTGTTTGGGTCGAGCTTGCTGAAGACGCGATCCATGATTTTGATTGGACTAGCCTCCCCGGTGACTTGGATACGCAAATAGGAAGCCTCAAGGTCCGTGGAAGGAATCGAATGGCCAGGAACGGTTGCTGTACATGGTAATAATGATGTAGGTGGAAGCGCTGATGCTGGACAGCTGATGCTATATTGATCGTGGTGACCTTCAAGGTCGTTTATTGCGAGACAATGAGCGTCTTTCAATCCTTGGCGCGCCAAGCCGGATGTTTTTCGAAAAGAAGCCTGCCCTGCTCCCTCTGGCAGAACATGGATTTTCTTCATTCTCTTCAGCAATCCTGTAATTTAGCTATTTCCCACGAATGCTATACGAGCAGGAACATTGAATACGTTCATTAAATTTTGCGCTGCCGTATTGGTCATGCTTCTGCAGAGCTAGATGGAAAACTTGATCAATTGTTGTTGCAGCCATTGACAGCCGCGAACTCTCGGTCTTCGAGCATTGGAGAGGAAAAACAAGTCGGTACTATTTAGGACGTGCTGTATCTGATCTTGACCATTCGATGACCCTATCAAGTAGCATTGATGGAATTGATGGTGTGCAGAAGAAAATGACGCAGATCTGGCATTACCACCTAACATCTACAATCACCAAATGCCGCTGAGGCAGTTTCCTGGAGCTGAGACCTCCCGGCATCTAGTGTCTCGTCTGTCGGCCAACGATCAAAGATGGTATCTGCTATGAAAGAGCAGATCAAGCGGTGGCTGTCGGGCGGGGGCTGCTTGGATGATCTATATCCGTGAGGGTGTGGTACAGTAAGCCCATACGTCGTTCGTCCCGCAGGCGCAGGGACGATCCCGTCGGTAGTGACCGCCTTATAGACCTGTTATGGAATGTAACGATGGTCCATCATGGCTGTCAACACGCCCATTGGCAACGTTATATCCCCTCCAAACACCTTTCAGCTCTGAACTTGATCGCCGCCGCCTACCCACTCCCGTTTTCGCTAAGCATGATCGCCACTCCTAAGGTATGCAACTCTACCTTAGTTCACTACTTTGGAACACTGTTATGGATCAGGCCGTAAGCACCATACTTTACTATCATTAAGCTCCGGCATTTCAACATCGTTGTATGAGCCTGTATTCGTATCGTCTCGGCTGCTGCTACTAAGCCAGCTACGAAAAAGTCATAAACATGTCGGATTGCAGGGCGAGAGATCATAGACATAAGGCTTCTCAATGTTTCCATGCTGGATTCGTGCCTGCCAGTCCCTTTCTGGCCCTTGTCGTAATCCTAGGACCCCCACCATATTCTAGTGGGCCTTGGGACCTCGATAGCCCGTCCATCGCAAATGCCTTGCGCTATTTCTGCAGTCTCATCCTTGCGTTCGCGTTTTTTCCGTGGTGGGGGTGTAGGCCAAACTGCAGGGACCTTTAACGTGTAAGCAGGAACAAATCCGACCAAAGCAACGATGGGACGGACTCACCTCCACTCGATGGATTCTTCTGTTTTCGGAGATTCTTTATAAACTCGCCGAGGCTTCAACTGGAAGCGATTCGCATGGTGGCGTCCCAATAACAACGTTAAAATATGCATCGACCGAGGTCTTCATGAGCATTACGTTACCCTGATACCAAACCCTGCTTTAGGTATTTGTAAGCCGTGTTGCAATCTTCCGTGTATTTTGAATCGATGGGTTCGTGAGCCCTGCATTGGATCTTAGCTTATTGCTCTGAGCTCTGCAACGAGGGTTTCTGATCCACTCGATGAATTTTTACTGGCCGGATACCAGAATACAATTAGGAAAGACGGATGTGATGGCTGCAGTGAGCATTTATGACCCATCCAATGAAAATCTGATGGAGTCCTGCTCGACTACAAGAAGGAGACATGGGCGATGTTTGACATGAACACCGCAGTCCCTAGTTATACACTCAAAATTTAATACCATCTTTCATTGCAAGCTCTCCAGAATTTTCCGGCCTCAGCTCCTCAGAAGCCCATTCTATCCCATCACCACGATGTACATTCTAACCACTATGCTCTCCCTCCTAGCCCTCTCATATCTCGTCAGTCTTCCCCCAACGTCCTCCACTTCCTTCTAATCTCACCTAACCTACTCAACAGTCCCATGCCAACCCCCTCAAACGCCACATCAGTGCAACCATTCCCATCTATCCAAACGAAACCGTACCCCTCAACTTCCTCGCTCCAAGATACCTTGCACCATATCCCACCGCAAGTCAGTATTCATGTCTGTCATTGGGGTGTTGAGCTGTGCTTATAGAATCAATAGCTGGCTGAGTCCTACACGATACCATTATACTAGTACTTTAGTCGAGGACTGGGAAGCTGGAGGGTTAAGAGCTTGGGTTTTGGAATATGGTTCGGTTTTAGACAGCATGCTTCGTGGGGTGGGGTGGCTTGTGGAGTAGTTGGCAGTATTTAGTGAAGATAGCAATGGTGAACAATAGGGGAGGTTTTGCTTGAATGCTTATTTATCATAACATATCTAGTAGACGAAAATGCTAGACACAAAGGGAATGAACCCAAAGAATCTTCATCCTGTAGTGAAAGCTACATCCCTAAGTCTCGAAACTATGCATATGAGTGGCCCTAAACCCCTTGTCTATATTCCTCGTACGTTGCAATGTCTCATGCAACTGGTTAGGACATAGACCGTCAATTCCTTTCCTCCTTATGAACTATGGATCTCAAAGAGAAGAATCCCCAGTCGACATGCATGGAACTGAGATCGGCTCATGGTGTGGTAGGGAAGTAGCGCCGTCATATCAAAGCCAGGAGCCGTCTTTTAGATCCAACAATTCCGGATTCCATACCAAGCGTCCAAGTACGCCGATCCCGGGTTTGTCTACTAGAACTACGCTGTCCTGACTATCTTTTTCATAGTCTCCCAATCTCTTTGTTAACGTATTGGAGCCTTGCCGCAGATAACAATTTAGAATGGACCGATACACAGTAGCAGATCGTTCGAGGCGTAAGCCTATCTCAATGCCCGGTTTGCTTAGTAGGAGACGCGCACCGGAGGCTATGAGTGCTTGACAAAGCCAATTCCCGCCTGTCCTTTTGGTGGAAAGGCCTAATGCAGTCTCGCCAGCAAAATTAACCGTGTCGACATCTCTCATACTTCTCAAAAGAATTTTCGCCAGTTGTATCTTTAGGCGTCGCTCCTCGATTTGGATCTCGGTACGACTACATAGACAATGTAGTGGCGTACTTCCTTTCGAGTCTTGGAGGTCCACGTCTGCACCATATACCAGCAACAATTCAACAATTTCCGCAAATTTAGGCAAGTGGTGGGGATCAAAAGGTACCCCTGTATAAGATTTAAATAGCCAATGGAGGGCTGTTCGCCCGCCAGAGACCGGGCGGTTTGGATCTATTCCACGTTCAAGGAGCAAGCGTGTAGCTTGTAAGTGGCCACGTTCTAACGCTATACTGAGGATCGATTGGCCCTGTATGCTGTGTGCGGCACCAAGCTCTAGGAGCGCTTTCATGTTGTCTACGTTGTTGTGAAGGAAAGCGAAGTAGAGAGGTGTAGCGCCGTGGTACGTCTCTGCTTCTATGTCAGCACCTTGGCTACAAAGAGACTTTATGACATCGACTCTGCGTGGGACTGCGGACGCCACGTGCAGCGGTTGAGCTCCGCCGAGCATCGTAGAGTCAATAGCGGCTCCACGATCCAGTAGGAAGCTGAGAAACACCGTGGACCCATACTCAGCCGCTACATGGATTGCTTGGGCACCCTTGCCGTCCGCTGCAGCGATATTCGTGCCCTTGTCTAATAGATATCGTACCATAGCAACATGTCCTGCCTTGATTGCTAAGTGAAGAGGCCGTATCAGGCTAAAACAAGACAGCATTTCTCTGTTAGCTCCATAGCTCAGCAGAATTTCTACAACTTGAACATGTCCACCCTTGCTCTCAGTTCCATCCTAGACTGTTTTCTGCCATGACCGGTGCGCTGATTTGCTGCCGGCCAGTTGAACCGCTCCTTCCGCTACCATTCAAGTCCTCGAGGTTACGGTATTTCGGTGAGACTGGAACATGGACGCTTTGTCCTGATTGCAAAAAGGTTTCGACTATTCCAACATGTCCCTGCTCACAGGCGTCGGCGAATGAGAAAGGTGGTTCAGCGTTCGGCGACGTATCAATTTCACAACTAGTGTCTTCAACCCCAGCTGGCTGTTCCTCTGTAAGCCTCAAGGCAGTTGGTTGGGCTTTAGTGTGCCACCACCGCGTGAGTCCCGGTTCCCGAATCGTAAAATTCTCCGCTTCCGGGCCATCGGCGTCTAATTCTACTACAGTTTTTTGAGCCACAGTGCGAGGTCTGGTCTTGTCGGAAGTCTTCTGCTCTGTGCCTTTGAAAAGTCGCAGGAGTGCAGGCGTTCTATAATTCCGCTTATAGACACGCGCCGTGAACAGTTCGTTTTCGAAGGTTAGTGGCTTATATACCAGGTCCTCTTCACTCTTCGATGCTCCACTGTCACTGGTATGACCAGTGTAAATCGACATTGACATACGTGAAGGTACTATCGAGTAGGCGCTTTCATCTGACATTTCGAGTTGCTTCGCGGATTTTCGAAGCAGGTCGTTCCTGTCTCTGAAAGTAGGACTATACGTTGTCAGCAGATTGGTCGGGTCTCCGAACGCATATTGGAGATGGATGTGCGAGCCGCCGGCCTCACATCGCGGGTCAAATTTTGGGGGAAAAGACAAATACCACTCACAGGTGGATCGCCTGTAGTAAAAGAGTTATCGAAGATGCTTGATCCCGAATACGTTCTTGGTGGCTTCTTAGTGTGCCTTCATTCCAGACTACTTTAGTCCGCTGAGTGAGGCCCATTTCCAAGGGCTTGTAGATCAGAAGCTCTTCTTTAAGCGCATCCATGACCAACGATCCTGTCTCAAGAGATCGCCGTAGTCGACCTATAAAGTCGTCTTCTTCCAGTAGCTCGTCGGGCATTTGATTCTGAGCCCACTTTCCAATCCTTGACCAGGCAAGCTGCATGGTGTCCAGCCCTTGGACCATAGCAAGAATGGCAAGCTTAGCATTCTTGTACTTCGAGACCAGAGTATTCAAGTCTTTCGCCGCGCTGCCACAAACTTTTGCCAACGCGGCCGCTGAGCTCACTAGGCCAATGATTGTAGCTGGATCCATACGGAGGATAAGGCTGAGGTGCGATGTTCCACGTATTGTGGCAGGCTCGATTCATACGTTCATTAAAGCCTTGTAAGTTGGGATTTAGAAGTAACATACATAAAATCCAATGGATTACTACGGATTGCATTTGAAAACAAAAATTGCTCATTACAGACATGGCTCATGGATGAGGCGCAGCAGCTTTACCAGTCAGATCCAAAAGGGTTAGTAATTCGGACAACACATCCCACAAGTCACTATGTACCCTACAACAACGGACCACTCCTGGATGTCCTTCTATGCTTTGAATGATTAGCGAGCCATTTGACAATAAGCATAATCGACAACCTTTCAAAACACTATTGGCGCGATGGTAGAAGACTTTCTCGAAAAGAGCTGTAATTGTGCCATTTTTGTTGAGAAATTAAATTTGTATCTCATAACGACCGCGTGATCTATGAAAGAGGGAGAATCTATGTTTTATGAGCGGATAGGAGGAATACGTCCATGAGGTGGAGGCGCACCCCACAAAACCCCACGAGGCCCTAAAAGCACGCTAGAAATTTTAATTTCCCGCACGCCAAGCACGCGCTTCTGGCCCCAAGATCCGAAATCGCCGTCTGATTTTCATCCAGGCTATTTGTGACTCAATAATAATCCTGTTAATGATCGTCTTCCTTACACAGCATTTTCCGCAACACGAAAGGTTCTCACGCTCTAAATTACCCACACTCCATATATACCCGTGATCATGTGCCCTTCCTGCAACGGAGACTTGGCTCCAGCCACCAATGGACATGTCAATGGCGCCAATGGGCATGTAGAAGATCATACCCCACACAATCCAAGGCGACAACCCTTTGCCTCCGTTGGTGACTACCTCTCCAACGTCTCGAATTTTAAGGTACCCGGTATCCAGCCAGTTGGGTGCTCAAGACAGCACGGGCTAAAGGAATAACAGATTATCGAGAGCACTTTACGTGAGGGAGAGCAGGTCAGCAAGATCACGAGAGGCAGAGAATTGAAGGCGGCTGGATATTGACCATGCTACTACAGTTTGCGAATGCCTTTTTCGACACCGAGACCAAGGTCAAGATAGCAAAGGCACTAGACGCGTTTGGAGTTGAATACATCGAGCTCACCTCTCCGGCATCCTCAGAGCAGTCACGCAAGGACTGCGAGATAATTTGCAATCTAGGACTCAAGGCAAGCTGATGCATTGTGTTCTGCTGGCTGTGCGCATTGAAGCAACAGACAGTTTTGCTGACGTTGGCTTCCGAACAGGCCAAGATCCTCACTCATGTTCGATGTCATATGGATGATGCACGCATCGCGGTGGAAACAGGAGGTTCGGAAGAACTCTATGATGTATAGACATGGGCATCTAACAAGGCTAGTTGACGGCTTGGATATCGTTATTGGCACCTCTCCACAATTGATGCAACATTCACACGGAAAGAGTATGGACTACATAAGGGTACGTTGGCAATTGAGCAATCACAAGCAATGAGAAGCATTGTAGACGCTTATTCCTAAGCAGGATACGGCCATTGAGGTGATACAATACGTTAAGTCCAAGGGGCTAGAATGCAGATTCAGCTCCGAGGATTCCTTCAGATCGGACCTTGTTGATCTACTCAATATTTATTCTATTGTTTCCAAGGTCGGTGTTGACAGAGTTGGTATCGCAGAGTAAGTAGACAGGTTCTGGCGTATGACCATTTCCACAAAATGGAAGCTGATAGCCACAATAGCACAGTCGGATGCGCTTCGCCTAGGCAGGTTTATGACTTGGTACGTCTCCCAAACAAGCCTCAAGGCTTGCTAAGAGAATAGGTACAGCTCGCTAACAATCAATATAGGTCAGGACTCTTCGCGGCGTCGTACACTGTGATATTGAAACGCATTTCCACAATGACACTGGCTGTGCTATAGCCAATGCGTATTGCGCGCTTGAGGCTGGAGCTACCCACGTGGACACATCTGTCCTGGGCATTGGCGAGCGGAACGGCATTACCCCACTTGGAGGCTTCGTTGCACGCATGCTCGTGGCCGATCGCGACTACGTGAAGAGCAAGTACGACCTTACGAAGCTAAAGGCTATTGAGGACCTCGTTGCCAGTGCAGTCGAGATCAACGTTCCCTTCAACAACTATATCACCGGCTTCTGTGCATTTACACACAAGGCCGGCATACATGCCAAAGCCATACTCGCGAACCCCACCACCTATGAGATCATTAATCCTGCAGATTTTGGAATGACCCGCTATGTTCATTTCGCATCGCGATTGACAGGTTGGAATGCTATCAAGAGTCGTGTCAATCAGCTCGGGTTGGAGATGACCGACAGTCAGATCAAGAGCTGCACTGTAAGGATCAAGATAAGTTCTGCCTCCCATTTGCTGCTTAATATCTACTGACGTTGCCTGTACGCTATGGCAGATGTTGTATGAAACCCCGACCGTTTCGTATAAAAAGGGTGATACTAACTACAAACCAGAGACATCTCACGATTGAAGACACTGATACAATCATCAATGCCTTCTACGAAAACCTTTACGCGGAACAAGGTGGCGAGAAGCCGCTTTTGGACGGCATGACTGCAGCAGAAAAGACCAAATTTGCCCAAAAGGAGGCGGAGCTGAGCCATGAGCCAGAGTCGCAGCGCCTAGACGAAGTTGTACAGCAACAGACGGACGTCCTCGCCACCAATGGCATTAGTAGCCACGAAGGTGTGAACGGTATGAACGGTGAGACGGCCGCGACCTGAATAAGAAACAATTGGTGACCTTCGCGGCTCGAAGCTGGTACCAGCTGGGTATAGCATGAATTGCTTGCGCATCTCGAGCATTTTATGGCGCAACCACTCGCGAATCTCGGTATAGACTCGAAAAGTACTGCACATACTGCCCGTTCACGCATTTCCTGGACACTGCGGATCGCTATTATCTGTTGATGAACATATGGAAAAGTCTTTTCCTTTCGAATGGGCATGGTATAACATTCCTGATTTACGTCGGAGTGGGCTGGCGAGTATTCACGAAAAGGGGTACATAGTCATATCTAAAGAAATTATTCTTATCGTATATTCTTCGTCATTTTGCATACCCACTCATTGAACGCGGTCTTCCAATGGTGATGGATTCCTGCGACATGCCAGTCGCGTGGCCGGGCGTCTGCGGCTGGGCGCCTATGATATTATACGTGATTTGCTACCAATGAGCTTTCTACTTGTGAGTCCCTTGCCATCGCTCTCACCATCATCCCGAAACTTTGCACAAACAGAGTCTTTCCAGATAGTCGTGAGGGTAAGGCCCATAACAGTCCGAGTCCCCGCTGGCTTCACATCGATCGTTCCGAACCACTCACATCTAGACACTTGAATCAAGGACGAAGCCCAACTATCAGCTCACATAAATTTACAATTCAAAGTGTATACAATTACTTAGTAAATTCTTTAATGTAATACATTCCTCATAAAAATCATACCCCATCACCAAACACCAATCCCTCAATCAATCATAACAAAACGTACTAAAGCAAGCCTGACACCCACTCGGCAGCGTATCCCCCGTCTTCTTCACAATCGCACACGCCAAACATTCCGCAAAACCAGCATTCATCCCATACGTAGCCACCTGCTGGCCATTGCTAATCATTCCCTGCGTTTCACTCGGACTATACTGCACTTTCTCCGTGCTCTCCCCGCTCGGAAACGTATAATTATGGTTCGGCAGGTACACAATCGTGACTTTGCTGTTATCGTTACACCCGAAGAAGGTAGGACGGATGTTGTATCCGTTTGCGAGGAAAACGGATGTTGGGGGGATGGTGGGCATTTTAGTTAGGCCGGCGAGTTGGGCTTGCATGTATGTTTGGTAGAGCTCGCTTCCGTCGGGGAAATTGGCGGATGTGTCGGCGGAGTTGTCGTTTACGAGGATTACATTGACACTTCTGGAGGACTGGAGGAGGGGGAAAAGGGGGTTATTTTGGTCGGATTCGCCGCCGTCGACGAGGGTAAGGTTTTTCTGCCCGGAAACGAGAGAGGAGTGGGCGTAGTTGTAGAAGGGATTGGGGTAGACGGCGTATTCGTCCATGAATGTTAGGGCGTGGGTTTCGTTTATGAGGGCGGTGAAATTGGCGAGGATGCCGGTTACATCGGCGGGGAAGGTCGTGCAGAGTTCGTTGAAGATGTCGCTGGAGGTACCAAGAATGAAACCAAGGTTATCGTAGTTGGTTTCGCAGTGGTTGGGGGTGACTGGGGCGCCGTTGGAGAGGATGGAGCCGAGATATTGTGTTTGGGTGAAAGCGTTGACGCCGGAGTCGAAGGAGCCGAATTCGTAGGGGGAGAATTCGTAGATTACGGTGTTGTTGGGTGGAAGGCAGACGCCGGTAGAGGTCTCGACGTTTAGAGCTGTGATTATGGGGAATGGTACATTATGGCTTGTGAAGTTCGAGAGGCCGGTAATGGATGCGAGTTGGTCGGTAACACCGCCGTCAGGACCATATAAAAGCTGATAAGAGAGCAGTCGCCCATAGGGATCGACAACTGTAGGCGAATAGCCTGCAGCTTGCTTCGCCAGGATATCAACAACGACCTGTTCGTAAGCAGCTGGTGCGCCGGCAAGATTAGCGGGAACTAGTAGACTATCCGCAAAGGCTGGTGTCCAGAGATTTGCTTCTAAGGAGGAGATGGTAGGATGATTGTTGCCAGCCAGAGAGGAAAGAAACCATCCTCCCCCGGAGAGACCAGCCTGATATGTAAGTCCCTGATACAGGCCGCTAGTACCCAGATTAGTATCTCGGCTGTCAAAGGCTTGGACAACTCCAGCTCCGGTGAGTAAAGAACGGAGACCGCCACCGCTGGTTGTGAGAGCTACGACAGGCAAGTTGGAGGTGTTGAAGCTGGGGTTCACCTTTTGAAGCCATTTACCCAGAGCAGCAGATGCAATTGGCAATCGGCTTGCGATGTAGGCTGACTCAGAAGAGGAAATGCCCGTTGCAGTACGAACGAGAGGAGTACTAGGGCATGTGGCCGGTACGGGAGCATATCCGGAGGTGACAACTGGAGCAGACGAGACGAAGTCAAGGAACGAGATTAGGAGAAGAGAGAACGTTAGATGCATCTTGGCTACAAGAGACGTTGAACTCGCACAGACAGACGAACAGAAATGCAGGACGAACAGGCAAAGTTAGGAATGCCATGTTTATATAAAGGTCTGGACCTTGTTTTAGCACCTACAAGACACGAATATTACCCATCTCCTGCCCAAGCGTACGAGCGAAAGCTGCGCGGCCTCTAGTAAGTACGCCTCGCCCCTGTACACGTGTAGGAACCATTGCGAGGGAGAGTTTTATTTGCCGGGAGGTTGGGGTACTAGTTGTACGGCAGCTGCCTCTTTTGTAGAGATGTTCTACCGATGATCATTTAGATCTTGGTCAAGGTAGCATGAATTGGGTATACTGTAGCGAACGCCTGCGAATCGGCACTAGTTGTCGTCCAATGTGCTCAAAGCAATTGGAGTCGTGGCTTCTACGCGCCCATTCCGCCCCAGCAAGTTGCTTTTTTTATGTGCATCCAGTGGCGCCGGCATGACGATGAGCCGCATTAGCCTGGCTTGCCTAAGGTACACCATAAGGAACCCGATGACCATTGGGGTTGTGAAAATGTAAGGTACTGGTAGACTAAGATGCCAAACGGTATTGACCAGCACATATCCGAAGATGAAATAGGCTTAGTCAACGGATAAGACAGACATTAGAATCCCGTGACATAGCAGTGACGGGTTCCTAGATAACAGCTCATTTCAAGCTCAACGATCTTCATTTTAGAGTCCCACTGCCCGCTCAAACAGGATCATCTACATATCGCTCTCCAGCTCGACCATCTTCAACATTCTCTTCTAGTGCTCTTCGCTTAGCTTCTAACTTTGTCACCCATAACGCAGATCCAGCAGCAGTCGTAAGAAGAAACAGCATACTGAGGACCGGTATCAGCTGTAAGAGCAATGCAACAGTGCCGAACCATGTGTATTTCAGCTGCCTCTGCTTGACAAAAGCTTCAATGCCTCTCTTTCTTTGTGAAATCCAGTAATTTGAAATAACGCCAGTGATGGAGTGGGCCAGCTCGGTATCCAGTTATGAACAAGAACATAGGTGTACCAGCCACAGGTATTAGATTCATAGGAAGGAATATGATGAATTCGAGAATCTGCCGGAGGGAGAATGGGGAGTAGATGGCACTTGTTGTGGGTTTGCCAAGTTGCTTGACCGGATCTTTCCCATCAGGATCGAGTATACGGGAGGCCGCAACGAGGTCTGTGTAGCCTTCATTGATGAGGACGGCATCGAAGACATCAACAAGGGTTTCGTCGACGAAGAATGCTTCGAAGAGAAGCGCGACGATTGCTGCCCCTTCACCAAGGACTAGGAAGGCTCCATTGACCCAGGCGAGCTTACCATGGAAAATGGCAAGGAATGCCACCTATAATAGCTTAGTGTATGTGCTATAGTTGGAATGAACCCAGTCGTACCTGAGGTAGATATGTCCATATGAAAAGATTCGTGAGAACGAATAGCGACAGAAGAACGCCCGGAAGGAGACGGGCTCGGAGGAGAGGCCACAGGAATGAGTGGGACAAGAAATAATAGATTCCCTAATGACTTAGATGTCAGCAAAGGAGCATCCTGTACCTGGATAGCTGCAATAGCGACCTTCAGAGGATAGAGCCACGAAGCTTGCGACACAGCTTTCACCGGAGAAACGATGAACGGCAGCCGAGGCTGACGCCTCCGCGTCTCTGTCATTGGTAAATTGAAAGCATGAGTGTAGCATTAATGAAGGATTGACCTCTATTTAGCATCATACATATGGAATATTGGTGACAGTTAATACCAGCAGGCAGCGGTTTCCTGACTAGTCCTACGGTCTTAACTTCGGACTTTATGGTATTCTACCCGGAGGTGGCTGACTGGCTTCAACTCGATCAGGTAATAATACGGAACTTGTTCCGCAGCCCGATATCGGTGACGCAACGGCTTGTCACGGTTTTAGATGGTCAGTACTCCAAATCTAGCGGTCTCTTAGATTGACAAGCAATTGACTCACTGACAACTGGTAACAAGTAGGACGAACTTTCAATTTCCCTACATTATGTCGAGCTCTTCTCTCAAAGACGTTTCTGCTTGCTTGAGAGATTCTAGTCGGGTCTGGTACCGCTGCCTGTCACCATTTTGGAACGATAGGTAAAAGTGCCATCCCACATCCGATACCTCTGCCTATGCAACCCCTCTATCGCACAAATCACCCGGAGAGCAGTTTTTTGCCTCTTCAATGAGGATCTCTCCTCATAAGGTAGTGGAGCTTCTTTGACAAGAACTCATGCACAATGCAGAGCAATGGAGCAATTCGCGATCCTGACACCAGGAATGAGAAAGAGCTGGAAGAGGGCGTAGGACCAAATTCTAATTCGAGTACGTTGCTACCGGATATGGTCAATGCCCAGTCTGAGGATGTTAAGGCTCCGGCTCGAGGCCTGGATGGCAGAGACATCGAAGCCATCAATGGTTCAGGAGGCATATTAGCAAGAGTCCTTTCCAGGACTCAATCAAGATCCTCATTCATCGAACCTGGCCCACCCCCGGATGGCGGCCTCACAGCATGGACCCAAGCATTCATGACCCATCTCGTCGTCTTCAACACCTGGGGCTACATCAACTCTTTCGGCGTCTTCCAGACCTACTACGTTACAGCCCTCAACCACCCTCCATCCGCTATCTCCTGGGTCGGTAGCGTCCAGATCTTCCTCCTTTTTTTCATAGGAACCTTCTCCGGCCGCGCTACTGACTACGGTCTCTTCCGTCCTACCTTCTTCACCGGCTCTTTCCTCCAAGTCCTCGGCGTCTTCATGACCTCCCTCAGCACACAATACTGGCAACTCTTCCTCGCGCAAGGAATCTGTACTGGAGTCGGCAACGGTTTGGTCTTCTGCCCCTGCCTCGCAGTCCTCTCCACCTACTTTAGCAAACGCCGCTCTTTAGCCATCGGCATCGGTGCCTCAGGAACCGCAACAGGGGGTCTAGTTTTCCCAGTAATCGTCCAACAACTCCTTCCCAAAATTGGTTTCGCCTGGACCGTCCGAATTCAAGCCTTCGTCATGCTAACCGTGAGTCTCATAACCCTCGCCTTCTTTAAACCACGACTTCCACCCCGGAAATCTGGACCAATCGTAGAGTGGAGCGCCTTCAAAGAACTCTCCTACGACCTCTTCACAATCGGCATGTTTCTTATTTTCTGGGCCCTCTATTTCGCCTTCTACTACGTCGGCTCCTTTGGCCGCAACATCCTCCATATCTCAGAAAGTTCCAGCATCAACGACCTATTAATTATCAACGGAATTGGTCTCTTCGGCCGCCTTATACCCAACCATCTCGCTGACCGCTTCTTCGGGCCCTTAAATGTAATCATTCCCTTCGCCTTCATCTCCGGCCTGCTTCTCTACTGCTGGGCAGCTGTGACCTCCCCAGGCGGCCTCATCGGCTTCGCGGTGACCTATGGCCTCTTCGCTGCGGGCATCCAGGGTCTTTTCCCCTCTGTTGTGGCGAGTCTGACGACTGATTTGAAGAAGACCGGAGTCAGAATGGGAATGGTATTTAGTGCTATTAGTTTTGCTGTACTGACTGGGCCGCCACTAGGAGGGGCTCTGATACAGAATGAAAACGGGAGGTATCTGGATGCGCAGATGTGGGCGGGTAGTGCGCTTATGGTGGGGTCTCTGATGCTGATTGCTAGTAGGGTTGTTGCCAAAGGGTGGGGGAAGGCAAGGATTTGATGTGCTGATTTATGGAGCCGAGTTTATGAAGTATCTTTGACATGGTATCAAGGATGATACAGCTTGAATAATATCTTGTTAATATAAAAGAAGGATGGATATAATTTTGACCTTATATACTCACCTTGGCAATTGGATGTAAATACCTTTTCTAGACCATCCTCTCTATACAATCATGCTCTACACAATTCGTGGACGGTAGAGTGTGCAACTGTTAGAGACCAATAAAGTGTGGCATTGACAGAATCTCTGGTTTAGACAGTCATGTCACTGCTGCTAAGTAAAGCCAGAAAGCGATAGTACTATTTTTCTTATAGAGGGTAATAGGGGACCCAGTAACAGTATATATATTGCCCAACGAGTGTAAAAGTCATTCCGAGAGGAAAATGCCACCGAATTCCCAAGCGTCGAACAACTCATTGTTCCAGAACATACAATATAAGAATACAGCAAAGAGAGAAACCGCCTCAAACGTCGCTTATTCATTTCTTGTTCCACCACCCATCCATCAGCCAAGATACTGCCTCAATCCCAACGCGGCAACGATGAGAATGACATACCGAATCAATCCACCAGTCTTGCTTCCGGCACCCAGACTCAGAATATATGACACCAAGCTAAACTTAACCTTTCCATCTCGATCAAAATTCGGTTTCAGATTCCCCATCTGCCTCATCTTCTCCAACTTCCCCTTATAAGGCGGATACCTGACGCTCATCATTCCCTCCATCCAAGACGGCGTGGTGGTAATACTGCGCCTATGCGTGAAGCAATCGAAACTCGCTTGCCCTCTATACGCCCCCTGGCCTGAATCGCCGATGCCTCCGAACGCGAGGGTAGGAAGGGAACCATGCATGTAGCCGTCGTTAACGGATGCACCGCCGGAACGGATTTCGCGCAGGCAGCGCTCGATTTCGGCTTTGTTTCCGAAGGGGTAGAGACCGAGCGGGGTGGCGTGGACGGTGTTTGCGATGCGGATTGCCTCGTCGAGATTGTCGACGGGGAGGATGGGCATGAGAGGGCCGAAAGATTCGTCGATGAGGAGGCTGTCTTTTGGAGAGTCGACTTGGATTAGGGTGGGTTCGATGTAGCGGTCTTCTTGGTCGAGCTCGCCGCCCATAAGGATCTTGCCTTTGCTGTTGTCGAGCATGGTTTTTAGGCGCTGCCATTGGCGGTCGTTGATTATGCGGCCGAAGTCATCGGTGTGGCGGGTGCCATTGGGGTAGTATTCTTTCATTGCGAGTTTCAATTCGGAGATGAAGCGGTCGAGTACTTCGCGGTCGATGAGAGTATAATTTTGGGAGATGCAGACTTGGCCTGCGTTTACGATTTTGGCCCATAGGAGGCGACGGGCTGCCAGGCGGATGTCAGCGTTTTTGGTGATGATTGCTGGATTGCGGCCACCGAGTTCTAGAGTTACTGGTGTGAGGGTTTCGGCGGCCTTCTTCGCGATGATTGTGCCCACTGTGGCACTACCTGTGTAGAAGATCTTGTCCCATTTCTGTTCCAGCAAAGCCGTGGTTTCGGGAATGGCTCCTTGGACGACTCGGAAGCATGATTGATCAAGGGAGTCTTCGATCACTTTCTGGAGGACAGCTGCGACATTGGGTGCGTTCTCACTGGGCTTGATGACGACGGTGTTGCCGGCTGCAATCGCACCAGCAAGGGGCGCAATGACAAGATTGACTGGAAAGTTGTATGGACTGAGCGTATATCAGCAATTGTATGGTTCTCTTTTAATGATGAAGGCACGTACCCGATAATCAACACACAACCCAGCGGATCCTTTCTGATTTTGGGGAATATAAGCTTGTTGGCCAGTTGTATGTCTGCTGCTGGCTCATCCTTTGCCCATTTATCAAGGTTGTCACAACAATATATGCAAGTATTGGTGCAGAAGTCAAGCTCCATGAGGTTGGCCTCAAAGTGTCCCTTGCCTAGGTCAATCTTGCATGCTTGGGCGATAGCATCTGCATTGTCGACAAGCCTGATTACCGTCAGATGCTGGGCTATCTAAAACACGGTACCAAGCGCTCACCCCCAGTAAAGCTTTCGAAGCTGGACTTTTCTCCACTCAAGTGGCTTTGTCTTCTGACTGTGGAACGCCGCACGAACGCCGTTGACGATCTCTGGGATAGCATCTTTGTCCGTATATTCGAGCTGAGGAATGGAAGCCATTTTTGCAAGTATGTCACAGCAGTCTCCCAAAATCTGAGAAGGATGGTTCTAAAGTCATGCTCCGACTATTTGCTAGTGGACCTCGGCACGTGGAGACTGGACCTCGGCTGGCGCTCTCGACACCAGCGATAAGATAACGCAAACCAAAGCAGTACTCCGTACAGATCATGAAATTCAATGACTGGGGCTTCACAACTGCTTGCAATATTTTGAAATCAACATCTTGTTTCTATCCCCTTTTTGCTGACTGTTAAGTATTTCACACCTTTGTAAGGTTTCACGCCCTCCCCTAAACCCCTGCTCTTCCTTGCATCGATCACGAGTCCGTCTACCTTGATGCCACTTGCCAGCCAGCCTTTCACACTGAAGCTTACCGAAGCCGACGACGGCATTAGAGGCAAATTTTGGTGGGCCTTCCGCTGATCACGATACTCCTTCTGTTCTTTTATTGAGGCTGGTTTGACTGGCTGTATAGCAGAGCTTTGGTAGGCATCCTCTTTTTCATCGTAGCCACCATTTGCAGGGTCGAACGAAAATCCATTCGCACCATCGTCGTCTTCCGTCAAAGGACCCACAACCGTGCATCGTAGGGTTGCACTGCCTGAAGAAGCTGCATCTTTAGTTGGAACGCGCCATTCAACCATGCTCTCGGCCGGAGTAAAATATGCTTCTCCTCGACTCGCTCGTAGATCCATAATATTTCGTACAGCTCCAGGTACTGGTACAGTAACAACTACGTCTTGTAGAGTGGGACCAGAAGCGTTGCTGCCAAATATAGGAGTAGACCTGCCAGAACCCCGTGTGCTTAGATTTGGCCTAGATGCAGAGGCTGACGAAGATGCTCCGGGGAAAGTTGAAGATAGAATCAATCGGACCTCAAAATCCGCTCCCGTAGGTCCTAGCGATTTTGACACTTCGATAGAAACCGGTAGCTGCAGATTGGTACTAGACCAAGATTTGGTGTCCAAATTGGAGGGCATCAGATTAACTTCGTAGCCTGCTAGCATGAATCTGCCATCCGGCGGAACAAAGCTCAATTCGCCTGGTCTTTCTTTCCACCTTGCTAACCGCACACATGGGTGAAAAACTGGGAGCTCGACTGCCTTTTCCATGCCCAGCTTACCCCCAGAAGCGGAGAGAGTAAGGAGCAAGTCCGGTAGTCCGGATATCTTCGAAGTGAACGCGATCGACCCATTTGCAAAGGCTGCCAACGGCCGGCCAGACGGTGCGAGAGTGACAGAGAGGGTTTCTATAATGTCGACATAAAGCTCGTTGCTGGTATGACGGACATTGGCCCGACGCCAGGGAATAGCAGGGCCGGTATTTACAGGGTTTAGGCTTAACTGCTGCTTCAAGCCGGAAGGTTGCAGAGCTGGTGACGACCTGGCGGACGCCAACCATCAGCTCACGGTTCTGTCTTGCAAAGATTATGGATCTCATACCCAGGCAAGCCTACCCCACCCAATAGCTTGCCCAAGAAACCTGAGACTTCGACATCATCTCTTAAGGCGTTTGGTTCAGTATTGCACACGCTACCAGCATCACACATCTCACCCAGAAGCTGGGCAACAACATCATAGCTCCCTTCTATTCGGTTCGCTAGTAACGGGTCCCCTATGAATTCTTCCAGGACATCAATCACCCGGTGTAGGAATTCGAGGACGAATAAAGGTTCAGTTTCTGTCGAAACGGGCGATAGGAACAAGAGGTTATTGTGTGTGACTGAGAAGAGGACGGTAGGCGGGTTAATATTAGGTAGATATATCAACGAGGGTCGTGGCGTTGAGTGTGCAAGATAAAGAGGGAGTATGACTCGAGTGGGTGCTGGTCTGGAGCGATATACATGTTCGAGAACGGGTTCACTGTGCCAGTGTCAGGGCTGATAGCAACAAGTCGATAGCTCTGATACATACTTATGCTGATTGAGGATGTAAAGCGCCTCTATGGCGCTACTCATCATGATGTGAACATCCTCGAGAGTACTGTGACTGGAGCAGCGTATATGCAAGTCAACCAAACCATCAGCCTGGCAGACGGTAGGAGCGGGTAAGGCTGCAGTCTTCGCATGATTAGGACCTCCAAACAGCCATCTGAAGTCTACAATTGTACAACTATGTGTTTAGCTCATAGGTAGTCCTCGCAGACAGCTGGATTATAGCAAGTTGCATTAATCATATATCCTAGTTGTGCTTCATCCGGAATATGGCTTCGTCGCACAACAAACCACCAACCAATCCCAACGCTACTCTCTTAGATCTGCAGCAACCAGAAAAGCTCTCTAGGATTCTCGAGGAGGACAAACGCGATTGCTTATCCTGCAGGCTGGTAGGTCAGTTCTACTAGTGAACTTACAACTCGCAAGCGAATCAGAGCTGAACAGGACCACAGGAGCAGCCGCATTCACAGGACTTGGTGCTTACATCTACATTTCTGGAAGGAGTCAACTATTAGAGCAGCAACACAAATTAGCGAAGAAAGCTGGGACTATGGGGGGCTTAAGAGCCAGGATGGCTGGCACTGGTCTACTAGCATCCACTTTCGTTGGCATGGGATTATATCGGCTAGTCAACTAAAAGTTGGGAGAAGGGAAATGCAAAGGAATCCTGACCGGACAGGCACATGAGAGGGCGCTCCCCCGGGCGTAGATGAGATGAGTAGCTATGCGAAAGCATAGCAACGCTTAATAGTGATGGGTCAGTCCAAATAAGGACATCTTGACGTGAAATGAGGACCTTTGCGGAAGGGGCGGAACTTGAACAAGGACAAGAAAGATATGTTGTTTATGAGCTATGACAAATGTAGATGCTGGGGAAGTTATGCGAGGGTATCAGCCAAAAGGTTAACATCTCTCATGTTCCTGCAAAATAAAAAAACTCCTTCGCTGTCCCTCACGCTATTACTCCGTCTATGCATGTCTATCCTTCACGTCCTCCCATATGTGCAGAAGCGGGCATCGTCATATGAACATCCATCTCCTTATTAGGTGAAGCGACTTCTCTTGCCACCTCCACCCATTCCATCTTTCCCATCCCCTAAATTGCCCAAGTCAAAGTAATCTCCAAAGGTAATCCTCCGCTTTGAACCCGCCCCTGCTCCTAACGATCGTGTACCGGCCGCAGGTCTTGTGGTGTGCCGAGTCCCGCGATGAGGTGTTCGTGAGCCGCGAGGGACCACCTCAAGTCGGACAGCAGGGCCAGAAGAAGGTATCTGAGTTTGTGATTGTGGCTCTTGGGCTGACGGTGATGTGTTGTTGCTGGTGCTTTCGGAAGTTTGCATATCGACATCTTGAGGGTATGGGATTGCTGATCGGAACAAAAATGGTTGTGGTGCTTGAATTGGGCTGCTAGTCTGTGTGGCTGCTGGTGGCGGAGGCATGGATGTAGAAGTAGTCCGAACTGGTGATGTTGATCGGGAAGGTTGTCGTAGATTTTCCGCTTCAAGAGCAGTCGAGCGTTGAACGGTTGGGGAGCTACTTCTGGCTCTTTTGGTGGTTTCCACCCGTTCGTCCTCACTATCACTGCCGGTATGACCTAAAGGACTGCCGTCCAGCCTTTCAGTGGCCCATTGCCTGACCTTCCAACCCTCTCCATCATCCAGACCCAGGTTTTCCTTATCAAGAAAGACTAACAGGTCATCAAGTGCATGTTGATAGCCAGCATCACGGGCTCGTGCTTGGTCAGCAGCAGCAGTCTTGTAGAGATTGGTGACCGAAAGGGCGGCTGTCTTGAATGATTGAATAAGTTGCTCGGGTGGTGGATTCGACCGTTTCGTTGATGATGATCGAGGCAAGGAGCTGTTAAGGCTTCTCATCGAGTCCATAACAGTGCTATGCCCAAACTTCCAGAATGTGTTGGTTCTAAGATTGTACAGCTTGCAGAGATGTAGTTGGAGTAATAGTTATACTCGGGCCGAAGTGGGGCGTTCAACAAATTTGTTGGTAGTGAACAAGCAAAACGAGGGTTGGTTGAAGTATATTATCACAACGTAGTTGTGATGCCTGAAATGGAATATATCAGTAAGTGTGAAGGGAGTTGAACAAAGTAAGCTTGAGCTTATTATATCATCAACGATGAAGTCGCATTCCGGGAGCATCTGACAACAGTTATTGAGCCGCTGCCGCCAACCAATCGGCGAGAGTTTAGCCGACTTAGCGAAGTTTGGAGGGCGACGCGAGAGCTCATACTTAGGGAAACTATTTTATTATACCTTGCACCATCACCTTCACTACAAACAGACACCCCTTACTATATCAACGACTTACCCTACACGTCCGCCAGAGCTCTTACTAGCCTAGAAGCTCCCATAAAAAGCTTCAAACGATCAATATCAATTCGCGCTTTGCCCTAAGTCGGGTTGAACAACCCTAGCATCTGGGAGGATGGCTCCCTCCAGCAAAGCCCGCGCCTTCAAATCTAATGGCACCACACCTTCAGACACGTCCATGACTGATTATACTGACCGCGCAAATGGCCGAAAAGCCGCAGCAGACGACAACGACAGTGTGATGGTACGTCGGCTTCCCCCAAACTCCCTGATTCCCTGCAACATGTGCCGAAAGGGCCAACGAGAAGAAGGGCATCTGAGAAACACACTTGCTGACTACGAGGCATTAGTACAACCAAGAGACGGAAGATTTTTCGGTGGGTGGCATCATGGCGTCAATCTATAGTGGGCTCTTGGATTTTGACTTACAAGGATACAGGATTCCGATACCAACCCAAACACCACAGCTACTAGTGATGCGGAAGGTGTTTTTCAACCTGATGGCCGCAAGAGAAGAATAGAAGCCACAAACCTACGAAAAAGTGTATTTGGCAAGAAGCACAACAGGCTAGATGAGTCTAAGGTAGATAGCTGTATTGCTAAGCATATGGAGCTCAGCCGTTTACTGACTGGTTCAACGAAATAGGAGGATGATACCATTAGAAGATTTCGTTACCTGTTGGGCTTGACCGATCTATTTCGCCACTTCATCGATGCTAGTCCCAATCCCAGGATAAAGGAAATTATGGCCACCATAGATCGCCAGAACGAAGAAGAAGCACAGAAAGCCAAGAAGGGACATGCTCGAGCTGGAGGGGCCGCTGGCGAACGGCGGCGAAGAACAGAACAAGAGGAAGACGCCGAGCTGCTGAAAGACGAAAAGCGAGGCGGGCAAGCTGAGACTGTTTTTCGCGAATCGCCAGCATTCATCAAAGGTGGAGAAATGCGTGATTATCAAGTTATGGGCCTTAATTGGCTCGTGTCTTTGCATGAGAATGGTATATCCGGGATCCTGGCAGATGAAATGGGGCTAGGGAAAACATTGCAGACCATCGCATTTCTGGGATATCTCCGGCACATCTGCGGTATCAAGGGTCCTCATCTTATTACGGTGCCAAAGTCAACATTGGACAATTGGAATCGCGAATTCACAATGTGGACACCGGAGGTTAATGTCCTGATACTGCAAGGGGCCAAGGACGAACGACACCAATTGATTAATGACCGTTTAATTGATGAGAAATTCGATGTCTGTATCACGAGCTACGAGATGATTCTCCGAGAGAAGGCTCACTTGAAGAAATTTGCCTGGGAGTATATCATCATTGATGAAGCACATCGGATAAAAAATGAAGAGTCTTCTCTGGCCCAGATCATCCGGCTCTTCAACTCCCGGAATCGTTTGCTCATCACCGGCACTCCGTTGCAGAACAACCTGCATGAGCTTTGGGCATTATTGAATTTCTTACTTCCAGACGTCTTTGGTGATTCAGAAGCGTTCGACCAGTGGTTCTCTGGCCAGAACGAGGATCAAGATACAGTAGTTCAGCAATTGCACCGTGTCCTGAGGCCTTTCTTGTTACGAAGAGTTAAGAGTGACGTCGAGAAGAGCCTGCTGCCGAAGAAGGAAATCAACTTGTATATTGGGATGTCTGAAATGCAAGTAAGATGGTACAAGAAGATTCTAGAAAAAGACATCGACGCTGTTAATGGAGCTGCTGGGAAGAAAGAGTCCAAGACGCGGTTGCTGAACATCGTTATGCAATTACGAAAATGCTGTAATCATCCCTACCTTTTCGAAGGCGCCGAGCCGGGCCCACCTTATACGACTGATGAGCATCTGGTTTACAATGCCGGAAAGATGATCATGCTGGATAAGATCCTAACTCGGATGAAGAAGCAAGGCAGCAGAGTCTTAATCTTTTCCCAGATGAGCAGAGTCCTCGATATTTTGGAGGATTATTGCGTTTTCCGCGAGCACAAATATTGCAGGATTGATGGCTCTACCGCACATGAGGACCGAATAGCTGCGATTGACGAGTACAACAAGCCTGGTTCCGAAAAGTTCATCTTCTTGTTGACCACCCGTGCTGGTGGTCTTGGCATCAATCTCACCACTGCTGATATTGTTATACTTTATGACAGTGACTGGAACCCCCAAGCAGATCTGCAGGCAATGGACCGGGCTCATCGGATAGGGCAGACTAAACAGGTTGTTGTCTTCCGCTTTGTTACTGAGCATGCCGTAGAGGAAAAGGTACTTGAGAGAGCGGCTCAAAAGCTCCGTCTCGACCAGCTAGTCATCCAACAAGGCCGCGCTCAACAGGCTGCAAAAGCAGCGCAATCCAAGGAGGAGTTGGTCACCATGATCCAGCATGGTGCGTCGGCAGTATTCGAGAGCAAAGGTGCAACTGGTAAACTGGGAAGTAAATCAGATTTGTCCGAAGACGACATCGATGAGATCTTGAAGCACGGTGAAGAGCGCACAAAAGAGCTCAACGCCAGATACGAGAAGCTTGGAATTGATGATCTGCAGAACTTCACATCAGAGAATGCCTACGAGTGGAACGGAGAGGATTTTACTGGAAAGGTCAGGAAAGATGTAGGCATAGCCTGGATTAACCCATCAAAACGTGAACGAAAAGAGCAGTCATATTCCATGGATAAGTATTACCGGCAAGCATTATCTACAGGCGGAAGGACAGCCGACAACAAACCCAAAGCCCCACGAGCACCAAGACAGATACAAATCCATGATTACCAGTTCTTTCCCCCAGCTCTCCGCCTTTTGCAGGAGCGCGAGACGGCTTGGTTCCGCAAGGAGATTGGTTACAAGGCACCGCTGCCCGATGACGAAGACATGGACGAGGCTCAGAAAGAGTCGGAGCGAGACTTGGAGCAGCGAGAAATTGACAATGCCGAGCCGCTAAATGAGAAAGAGTTGGCACAAAAGGAAGAGATGTCCCAGCAAGGTTTCGCCGACTGGAATCGACGAGATTTCCAACAATTCATCAACGGCTCCGCCCGATATGGTCGGAAGAACTACGATGGAATCGCTGAAGAAGTAGACGGCAAGAACGCAAAAGAAATCAAAGAATACGCCCAAGTGTTCTGGCAAAAATACACCGAAATTGCCGACTACCAAAAATACATCGGCACCATCGAAGCCGGCGAAGAAAAAGCCCGCAAGCTCAACCATCAGCGCAAAATGCTCAAGCGGAAAATGGAAATGTACCGCGTGCCCCTACAACAGCTCAAACTCAACTACTCCGTCTCTACCACCAATAAAAAAGTCTACACCGAGGAAGAAGACCGCTTCCTCCTCGTCATGCTGGACAAATACGGCGTTGATGGCGAAGGCATCTATGAACGCATCCGGGATGAGATCCGCGATAGTCCTCTGTTCCGCTTCGATTGGTTCTTTCTAAGTCGTACGCCGATTGAGATTGGGAGGAGGTGCGCGACGCTGTTGACGACTGTAGCGAGAGAGTTTGAAAGTGAGGGTGGGAAAGGGGTTAATGGGCATGCTGGTGGTAGGGGTAGGGCAAGGGAGGAAGAAGAGGAGGATGAGGAGAATGTGGCGCCGGTCAGGAAGAAGGTTAGGAATGGTGTCAAGGTATGTTTGAATTTTATTGTCACTGTCGCGACGTGCCTGGGCCGATGAGCTAATAGTCTGTCAATATAGAACAAAACCCTCGACGCGGTCAAAGGCGGCAGCAAAGCCAGCTCCGCACAAACATCTCGTGCTGCAAGTGTATCCTCAAACGGCACACCAGCTGCCAAAGGGAAAGGGAAAGGAAGGAAGAAATGAATGACGGATTATTTCCTCTCTAATGTCAGAGTTTCGGAAGCATATTATAGAAACCCACTCTAGGGTAAGGTAAGGTAAGGTCAGCTCGGTGTTCATTCATGCAGGACAGGACTGAAATAGATTCATTGGCTTTCACATGTAGTTCTGCATTTGGCTATTAAGGTGGACACGGACAACTGGGACGTGCATGGGTTGGGTGGTTGGTTGTATATTAGCAAATCCCTGTTAAACGGAAATACCTTGAGGTAGGAATCAGCTTCAATAAATATCCGCAAACTTGCTGGCCATCATATTGATAAATCTTCCCAGGCGGGCCTCCTGTTACGCAGAATTTGTTAAAGGGAGTCACGAAGGGCCCCTATGGCCCCTGAAGCCGTAGCACCCGTAATATTAGTATTAGCAATCCAGAATATTTCTTCTAAGCTCCCCTTATAGCCGTATCCTAAACTAACCTTTGCTTTTTCTCTCTCAACATAAACATTTCCCCGAAAGGCAGGCTCTAGAGTAGATTCTCAGCAAACATACTCTCCAATATATATATATCGAGTAACCTTTAAACTAAAGTAATACGTAATCTTCTGCTGACTTAGGCCTCGCCGCTTTGCTCGCGCGCTAAGGCCCGTTTCGGCCATATGCTCCTTCTGCCCTTCCCCCTACTCCCTCTGTGCTCCCCCGTGCTCCCCCGTGCTCCCTTGCTGCTCCCTCGTGCCTGCCCTCCCTTGCTCGCTCGATGCTCGCTTGCTGCGCCCCTTTGCTCCCTCCGTGCTCCCTTTCCCGATCAGAAACGGCAATTTCTGATCCTACGTTCAGGGTGTATATGACATAAGAGTTCCCTGAACCCAGTGCAACTCGTGACCATCTGCTGACCCAGACCTCACCACTTTGCTCCCCCGCTAAGGCCTGCTGCCTGGTGCTCACCTCCAAGCTCACGCAAGCCGAGTGAGAGATCATTGGGGGCCAAAAGTCCTGGCGGCTCGGCAATATAGCAACGCAACCCCTCCTCCCGCCAAACGATTCAACCACGAAAACAACTCAAATGCTATGCTTTACAGCTTGCAGGCGGGGCGGCTTCTATCAGCTTGACGCAGACATCAATACAGCGGACCAACAGCATCCTCGTATTTCAGAAAATGAGCAACAATCAGAGCGACGAACCCAGCCGGGGCGCGGACACTGCTGTTACCTGGAGGATAGATAGACTCCGCTTCACAACAGAACCGCTTCAGCAGGGGCTACAAGCCATTGTCGGAAAGGTCGTGGAAACTGGGCGTTTGCCTGGCGCACCGGCACCGCACCAGAAACTCGCCGACTATGTTGAGTATGCGCAAGCGATAGTTGACAGCACCAATTCAGTGGCGGAGGCCATTACCTCGCTGGATCTCATGTACTTTGCTTGGGGTCTACCGCTATTTGCCGGCGAACGACCACGGAGCACCGACCTTGATGTGAGAGACATCCAGAATCTGATCACGCTTAATAATTGTTTGCCGTCTATTGACGTCGACGCTGGTCAATATCACGTCAGCGCCACGTACCACTCAGGCAAGCTTTCGCTTATTGCAGCTCTCAACCCGCGAGCCATAGAGTGGATGTTTGTGGCGGCGATCATGGTCCAGCGCGGATTGTATCATCAAGTTACTGATATGTTGCTGGACAGGAAAGATCGCTTCCTGGAGGTCATGAACAGAGACCGGGCATCTCGCTCCGAAGAAGCCGGAATAGACCCTTCCATCATCGCCTTCTCTTCGACCCTGACTCGGGTGATTGTGAATGTGGTGACATCGTTAAAAAGCCTGAATCTCGGCCAACTTGGAGGCGAACTAGCTCATGACGGGCCTGTACCAGAAAATCTCGATTTTGACCAATACGTGACCGGAGATCCGGCAGTGTATTCTATTGTAAAGGAAGCGGCTTCATTAGGCTGCCAATTCCACGACGAAATCTTGTTGATTGAGCCAACTGTGTCAGAGCTTGAAAGACCAATGAAACGCTCAAGGTCGGACCGTCTCCCGCTGTCAAAAGGCGAGAACGTGAACCGTTTGCAACGTATCGAGATTCTGCGGACAAGTCCAGGCACGAGTCGTTACAACACAGTCAATGCTGGCCCTACTGGTCGCGTGCCACATGCACGATTGGTTTCCGGTCTCCTAGACCTATATCTCTCGAAATTGATCCCTCCAGGTCAGCGCGAGAAACTACGTACCGCCCTAAAACAACCATGCTACATCCCCTTCACTCTCGAGGTTGACCTTGCAACTGGCATTGGAGACATATTGGTCAACGATCCTAACCCCAAAGGATTTCTTGAATGCCCTGCCCTATACACTGAGAGTGATCTTCCTGAGCCGGCAACTGTCGAACGTATTGACGATATTTTGCAACTCTCACCAATTCGGAATATTGAGTTCCTCGATTTCAGCGCTGTTGCCGTTGCAAAGGCGGCGAATTGGAATCAAGTCGTGCTGACCTATCTCGTAGTGAAAGGTTGGTGGTGGTCGAAGCATCTCATTCGTGATCTTCCGACGCAACTGTTTATTCCAAACCACAACGTCTACTTCTACGCAATGGCCAGTATTGGTGCTACCATGCTCCATCTTGAGCAGAACAGTGGTTGCGGCATCACCAATAATTCGCTGTTTGACGCCATAAGGTTACTGACCAATTTGGGCGGTACACATGACGCATTGTCGAATGAAGCAGTTGTTTATGCCGCGCAAGGACCAGGGGGGACACTTGTTCACGACATTATTGGTGATAACCAAGCGGAGTGGCCCAAAAATCCATATCTAGCTTATCGTTGGCTTCGAGGAAAGTTTTTAGGCATTCCTGAAGTCGCCATGTTCGCGCATGGATGCGAGTGGCGCAAGGTCATTCCAACTCCTCATATCGATAATGACGATAATATGATAGGAAAACAGCCCATAAACTCATCAGTCACAATCTTTGCAGATTCCACCGACGGCCACACCCTGAGCTGTGCCATTGTGAACAAAGAACGTAAGATTCGGGTCTTGCCATTCTGCCGTGTTCTCTGCGGCGTTTTACTTGCTTACATTGGAAGTGACTCAAAGTGTAGTCATTCAGCGCAAGATAGCCAGACATTTGTTGCGAAGGAGGATATTCATTCACTGCCGTGGTCAGTAATAGAAGCCCGGTATTTTGGCAATGCAGAAGTGAGGGAAGAGGACTCTGTTTTGATAACCGACGTTGAAGACTCAAAACTATTCCAGGTGATGGCACTGGCTGTCTCAAAGGAGTGCACCGCCATTGACACCAAAGGCTGCCTGGTATGTGCTTTCTCGCGCTCGAGTCATGTTATCAAGACTTTCCCAAGCCGGGACGATTAAGCTAAATGGTTCGTTGGATGTGTATTTATCCCGAATATATCTGACGGCCTTCTTACAGTGCTCAATGACAGCATCTGTGAGACAGCTCTGGCGTTACCGATAGGTATAGCAACTGAGTATGAAAGATGGCAGCGCGAGGTAGTAATACAATAAATACTCCGCTCGATGAAAGAGTAAAATGGAAGGAGGAGATTCTCCTGCTCCTAGATAGCTAGTAGCATGCTCATGTGGCAGGCTGATCTAGTAGAGTTGTACCCGAAAAGAGTAATTGCTGAATACAAGGCAGGAAGGAAGTACGGCACACCTAGTTCAGCCGGAGATCATCCGCATGGATCGGAACATAATGGTAAATACTCTCAAGATACATGACGCGACGGAGCAATCGCCACGGATATATTAATCTCTAGGATGAGTTATCAACTTCAGTATCTTACCAATGATCTCTTCTCCTACCATCCAACTTGCATCAATCAATCGACCGTCAGCCACCGCCTGCATTTTCCAGTGAGGATCATTTCAAATCTGTACCGAAAAGAGTTATATTGCTCCATCGACCACGATGAATCTCGCAACGAAAACGATCAAGGAACCTCATTTATTCCCAGTATGAAGAGCCCTTGCAGTGATACAGCCGTGGTAACCGAAGCTTTAGATACAGTGAGAAACACCGAGCCTGACCTTATCATGTCAAGCACTGTTAGGATCGTGCAAGATGCTTTCGATGCCCTAAAGTGCCGTACTTCGTGCGGATCCGGGGTATGACGGGTTGGTAAAAGATCATACTGAGCTGAAGTTTCCAAAGTACAGCGGCTCCCCTTCATCAAAAGTTAAGAATCTTAACTTTGGAACCATCTCACTTTCTACAAGGCTGGCAATCTCCTCCTTGCTCGTACCTCCTCCGCTCAAAGCAAACTTTCCCGCATTCAGCATTACTTTCCTCTCGATTAGATTCACCAAACTCCCTCAATCTCCAAGTCACTTTTGCTTTGACCATAGATATATCGGGTATGAATAAAGATATGCATGTATTTGTCGAATTCTGGATTTAAATGACTGTGGCCGCCAGAATTGCTGGAAGGGAGTGATTCTTCTTTCCGTCCGTATTCATGGACATCTCGGCCTCTGGCGGCCACTTCCTGCAGCCACCATCGGAGAAGCGGCTTGCGAATCTGCTTTGCCAGCTCTGGTGAGTTGAACGGACGATCCTGACTGCCTGTTAAGAAATCTCCGACGAGAGTAATGCGCAAAGACGTAATTCCATCTCCACCATGTGAATGAGGGTCAGAACCTTCATTGAGTAATCTCCGAATGAAGCCTTTAATGGAGGAAATCTCCTGGGAGCTAGTGTCTTCGGGCCCTGGCCTTTCACAGTCAGTTCAGAGCCTGGTGTAAGATTCTTGGTTCAGGCAAAGAGCTCAATAACAGGATCGAAAGAAAAACCTCCTTGTTTGGCAAGAAAATTACAGTCGAACCAGCTGCTACTTCTACAGCTCTTTCACTTAAAAGATGGGAACATGAAAACATGTGGTCCCTTCGAGACTCAAAATCTATGTCGACGTCTATTTGAAAATAGTCTTGCTACATAGCCCCAAGCAGAGGCTCAAGCGAACCAGTCCACGTTTGCAGCGGAGGCCAAACTGTCCAACGAGGATAGAAGACAGCGAGCCTGGGATCTACATGGCCTTTTTCAGTAGACATATAGGTAGTACCGTCAATTTCGGCGTTGGCATTGCCAATATGCAAGTCCGGAGTGCTCGCATTTTGACCCATCTCGGAGTGATGCTGACCAAGTTCAGCGAGGGGAGTTCTGCATATCACCGGTCAGTGGATAAAGTCTGCCACTAATCAAACAGACTTACCATGTATGAAGGGGCCACACTAACTGCTATCGGGTCCACATTCAATCAACAGTTGGCATACACAAACGGCAGCCCGACCAGCTGCAATCTGTTGCTCAACGCATTAAAGCCCATTCACGGACAGAAGTAGGAAAGCTACTTGCAAATGTGTGACGCCATGGGGCGTGATGTCAAACGGTGAGGCCCCACCTTGATCTAGTAGCCCGCGGACACGCTCAAAGTCGCGATAGTAGCATGCATTGATAATAGGTGAGTCTTCAGGTCTGATTTTATATGGTGCCATTGTGTAAGGCCAATTGCCAAAAATCGTCTCTTGGTAGAATTTGCAGCAGACTCAACTAATCCATGACACAGGATGATATTCGAAGCGCCAGCAACGTTCGTCGTTATTCGACCTTTTAAATGCACAGCTCTTTGAGCTACCGCTCAGAATGCCATGAAAGACATGAATCGTCCCCAACAAGGCCCCAGTACTTATTGACAGAATTCCACTCAAGCGAGCTCCATGCTCGAGGATGACTTATCGCGTTTGTTGCTGTGCGAGGATGACCTGATTCTCTGCTTAAAGTGGAAGAATGAAGCTTAGTAGTATGTTCGAAGATCCAATTGAGCTTTTAAAAATGCACAGCTTGGGGAGATCTGGATGAATAAGCAATTTGTCCTTGGTTAATGTCCCATTTCTGCAAACCTACTGAACTTTGGCCTGTGTGGTAATTGACAATATTCGACTAGCGTCATGTACTTGGCGACGCATGTGCCTGAGTTTATCCATATGCATACCTGCTTTCATATTCTTCCAGCTATAAATGTGGCCTTTCGGGCTGAATTCGTTCTCCAATTCTTCTGTAAGTTGCTGGAGATCTCCGACGAGCTCTCGACAGAATTCCAGAGCTGTCGTTGCACATTTCGAACCAATCTCGCTTGCTTCATGGTTTTTAAAATCTTCGAAAACTTTTGAGGCATTCGCCAGAAAATCCAATTCGTTTAGCAACTCCTCTGTCTCGTTTGGTGCGTCTTTGATCGATTTCAGAAACTTGCGTAGCCGCCGGGTTTGCTCGGTGATCTGGACTACTAAAGAGACGGCTCCAAATCCACCTGCGACGATACCAAAAGACTCGGCCATACCAGCAGGAAGCCTTTTTTGAATGTTAAGATTACATTCGGTAAAATTCGTGAATCGCTGTGGCAAATACTGTTTGTCAGAGCACTGCCACCTGTTCACTCCGGATCTCCTCTGGGTACAAGAGGCTGAACACCGTGCAGGCCGCTTGAATTAATAGGGCAAGAACCGCTTCAGCCTGATAGTTGCATCTGACGAAGGCATTCTCCGTCAGTCTGACGTGAGATAAGCTCCGGATAGCATCTGAGATGATAGATTATCTTGTCTGCTTTTTTGAGTCTGAGAGATCCTTTAACAGATGCGGATGTAACATCACAAGAGCTCGAACGTCCAGCGGCTAAGATGGGGTTCAGCAAATAAAGTAGTCTCAGCGTCAAGCAAACAAATCAAGACTAAGATCATTCTGAGCCGTTCTGACTTAAAAGCGCTTTTTATTTTTCTTTGCTCCCGTCTCTTTTGAGATTTTGGCATCTGGTCTCAGTAGTGCCTGATCCCTAAGGGAGATGGGATCTTGCCAGAACCCAAGAACGCAAATGACTACCATCGAGTAGCCTTCCCATATCCTTGAGAGAGAATTCAGAAAGAGATTTCGTCTCCTAAGAAAAAAGAAAAAAGCTTCCGGTTTATGTAAACCAAACAATTTTTAAAATAAAGGCAAGGAGGCACGGGTGAGAAGAATTCAATTGAACAGATCCCTTGTTCCCGACTCCACACTGACTGACTGCCAGACAAGCATTGCATGCGAAAAGCTTCGGCCCCCATCCCCAAGTTAATTTCCAGACTTCCCACACACATTAAACCTGTTAAACCAAAATGACAAAAAAATAATCGGCTATCAACTTCAAATCTTTTTCAAAAAGGTTGCGAAAAGCCCCGAGCATTTTTTACGGTGTTACGTAAAGTCAATGTCCGATTTCGTCACTAAACCATCTTAGAGATCACTTTTTTAAATATATAGCTCATAGGAAGTGGGCGAGACCTAGGTAGTAGTAAGCAGAATAACGAGAGCAGCTTCAAGCCCGAGACATAGGGGACGGCTTAGTTCAGCGTTTCCCACCTGTTACGCTCCTGCACTGCCCTACAGTACTCCCTCGTACTCCCTCGATGCTCCCTCTCTGTTCCTCTTTGCTCCCTCGGTGCTCCCTCCAAAGCGGCCTTGCTCCCTTTCCCGTGCCGGAACGGCAAGCCCTCATCCTAAGTTCGGGGTGTATAGAATATTTGTATATATATATATGTATATATTTGGAGAAGTAAGCTATATACAGGAAAAGCTAAGCTATTAATAATCTTCTATATCAGGTATCCGAAATAATATAATGCTAATCCGAGCCTCTATATGGTTGGTATGCTACTCACTTGTGGCCCTGTATGCAGAGACGTCATACTCCTCGTTTTAAAGCAAATGCTCGTGAGTTATGGAAAGCCACCGCGGGGGATCGAGGCCTGAATGCACGCTGAAGTCATGCTACAGGCTGATCTTCTCCTTATTTTCGCTGTGGTATCAAGCAGTTAGATAAGTAGAGATGGACTAATCAAGTCGTATCTCAGCCCTCGAAGTCCTTCGCAGGCAATCATGCCCAACGCTGTCACTTCTTGGCTTTTGCTGTTGTTAATAATGCTTTTTCGTAAAATCGTTAAGATTATAAGCCTCCTCCTCCCCCCAACCCGCCATTTCATCTCAACTCCCTATCCATCCTCTCCCTCCACTGCGGTCCAAACCGTCTCATAGCCCACACCACAACACTACTTCCCGTCGCGATAACCCCCACGCCCGTGAATAGCCAGCCGTTTCCAATCGCCGCAATAAGCGGCTGCGCAACCACCGCGCCAACACAGGAGAAGATATTTCGGACGAAGTTGTTAACAGCGACTCCGCTGGATGCTTTCTTCGGCATGAATTCCGTAAGCATTGTTGTTGCCATTGCGAAAATAAGCATGGACCCGACACCGAAAAAGAAATTGGCAATCAGCGGTACGATCCAGAAAACTCCTTTATCGGCGGTCCAACCATACCAAACCAGCGCAGCAGGGTAAAGAAACGCCGCAATCCACGCATTCTCCCTCATCCGGTCCTCCGGTCTATATTTCAACTTAATCCCATCACTCTCATACCTCCCCGCCTTCCTCGCCTCCCGCGCCATAATTGTATCCGTCCACTTCCCGCCAAGTAAACTCGCTAGCACATAACCTATTGAATTGGGTATATAAGTTAGACCGACAGCGGTGGTGGAAAAATTATAAGGAGGGGCAGAGAAGGTTGTTTCGAGGGAGATATTGAGGAGGTAGAGGGAGCCGAAGGTGATGGAGGCGTAGTAGACTGTTATGAGGACGGCGGGGAAGCGGAGGTAGAGGATTATTGATAGGGGGTCGATGAAGAGACGGCGGGCTACGGAGAGGTATTTGGAGGTGGTGCGATGGAGGGAGGAAATGTGGGAGGTTGTGCGGGTGAGAGTAGGGCGGGTGGGGTCTGATCCCTTCTCAGGGTCGGAGGAGAGGGGGCTGTCGGACTTTGCAAAGAGGGGTTTCGTCGCTTTGAGGGTCTGCAAGATATCTGTCAGTGCTGGATAGGCTAACGAAGATCGTTAAATTTTACCTCGGGTAAGCAGAAGAAGAGAAAGATGAGCAGGACACCGCCGTAAATGACGAGAAACCATTGCGTACTCCGCCAGCCAAGTCTCTGAGCCAGAGCACCTCCGATAATTGGTGCAAACAAAGGACCCATTAAAGGTCCGAGGTAGAAGATCCCCATAGCTTTTCCTCGTTCCCTCACTTCCCAAATATCTGCAATTGTTCCTGCACCAACTGCTTGCACGCTAGCTGCAGCTCCTCCTCCAAGGATCCGCATCACGATAAGCATGCCTATACTGGTTGATATGGCGGAAAGGATGTTCCAGAGCAGGAAGAGGATGAAAGAGATGAGGTAGATTGTACGGCGACCGACTGACTCTGAAAAGGATGACCACCAGAGGGGGAATATTGACATGGACAGCATGTAGAACGCTGCCGAGAGGTTTGTGACGGTGGGAGTGGTGTGGAGATCGTCAGCTATTTGTTGTAGAGATGCTGCAAGCCGTCAGCTAGGATTCATTGCTGTATAAAACCCGGCTTCTTGACAAGCAGTCTAACTTACGAAAGATGATGGCACTTCCGAGAGGAGCTGCCACAGCTGCTAGGGCAATGACAAAGGTAATGAACCATTTGGTTCTTCTTGAATAGTGCTTGGGCTCCTCGACCTCGGCGACAATAGTGAAGCGACCGAAAAGACCTCTTCGCTTGGAGTGTGGCACCTTCACAGGTGCTGGGTCTGGTATTTCTCGTTGTGCCGTCTCAACATCGTGCTTTCCTTGATCTCCAGGCTTGTCGGTAGGCTCAATTGATGGTCCGGCAATTGATGGTCTGGAGGAGGCTGGAGTGCTATCAACTGAGATCTTTTCCTCGAAATTCGGAGGGATCTCTCGCTTTGGAGACTCATGGTCAAGCCGTTGAGCACCGATTCTGGCCGTGTCCTGATCCATTATGGCAATGGAGAGGGTGATGAATTGAGGTACGAGAGAGCAGGAATTGGACTTTTCATAACAAGTGGTAGGACATAGACTACGGGCGCATATCTATCCGATGGGAAAGAGCAAAGGAGCAGCAGAAGTGAAGTTCCGGTGTAACGGGAGGTGGACACTATCAGTGCATGAATGCAGGAAGCGGTCAACAAGAGAATTGACCCAGCAGCACACTGCAGGAGAGACGAGAAGAGAGTGAAGAGTGTGTACAAGCCACAGTTGGCTTGAATGAGAATGAGAATGAGAATGAGAGTGAGGAGTTACAAGCATTTTGACAGAAGGCTTCTCGTGGGACTCGTGGGAGTCGTGGGACTCCAACATTAGTTGCATCGGGTTTAACCTTCGGTCAGTCTATCATGTGGAGTTTAAAAGTGGTAGCGTTGAGGGGAGAATAACGGAATAACTCTTTTAGTGGTAGAGAGTATGCAGAGTGGAAGTTTGCCCACACTTGAATGCCGAGATGCCGCTTGCTGACTGTACACTCTACCGCGGTCCACTACTTTACACCCCACATCCCCAGATGTCATACGTCAGTCAACTGACCCGACCCGATAGCGGATGATTGTTTTCGGAACCGATTCCGCCACACAATCACTCACCTCAGTCTCGTGCGTCATTCATTCCCCAGCGGATCTAGTGCCTTTTGGACCCCTGCTTGCTGTCTGCTTTTCTCCTGCAGGGCTTCCATCGCGGCCTGGACCAATAATGAATAAGCAGCCATGACTTCGGGCCTGTGGCCTGTACTTGACTATGAATCAACCTATTCGTTCGTTCAGATAATCATGAGAGGTGCTTACCTTCACAACGACTCTGATGACGTTCTGCCCCGGCGTGATTCAACAGGCAGAAGAAATCCATCTGATCAGGAGTTTCATCGTGGCTTTGGTAAGGAATAAGGTAGTGCTTTGATATTTGGAGCGCTTGTATCCCTCCAAACACCGAGAACCGAGATCGCACTTCACAACCAACATTCACACTCATCCACCAATAGCACCATGACTTTGCAAGAAGATCGCGCCCGCTTGATGGCCCACTTTGCCGGTGACATCTCCAAACATCCCAATAGATGGTCCGACCTCTGGGACAAGGGTGACTTCTTACCCTGGGATCGCGGCATGCCAAATCCTGCTCTCCTCGATACCCTCACCGATCGTCAAGATCTACTCGGCTCATGCTGGACCGAAGATGCCTTGGGCCACAGGCGACGAAAGAGAGCCCTCGTTCCAGGATGCGGCAAAGGCTATGATGTCTTGTTGCTCGCAAGTTTTGGATATGATGCCTTTGGTCTCGAAGTCAGTCAGACAGCGGTCAAGAGAGCATATGAGGAGAAAGAGATACATGGCGACAAGTACCCTCCCAGAGATGATGGCGGTAGTGGCAAAGTGACCTTCATGCATGGCGACTTCTTTGGTACTGATTGGATGCACAACATTGAGGGTGACGGTAAAGTTGATCTGATCTATGATTATACGGTAAAAACCTCTGATTCTTCCTGCTTGAAAAAAAACCTGCGTACTGGTCGACAGCCAGCCAGAGGCCGTTCATAGCTGACAGGGTTGTCCAGTTCCTCTGCGCTCTTCCACCCAGTTTCAGACCAGATTGGGCGCTCCGTATCTCCCAACTTCTCGCTTTCGAAGGTAGATTGATTTGTGTTGAGTTTCCCAGTAAGAAGGACCCCAAGATTGGAGGTCCTCCGTTCGCTATGCCGGCACCCGTCTACGTAGAGCATCTTGCCCATCCTGGCAAAGCAATCCCTTATGACGAGGAAACCGGTCATATCAAAGAAGGAGTCTCCGGCCCCGACAGCCCTGCCGGGTTGAAGCGCATTGGTCATTGGGAGCCAGCGCGGACTCATGAGATTGGCAAGGGCCAAGATCGGGTCAGTGTATGGCAGCATTAGAGAAGTTTACAAGTCGGCCTTTTGTCAAGAGATCTTATATGTAGAATATAGCTTCATAAGCATGCGCACTTTGGGGCTATCACTGAAATAGCTAGTGGCGAATCAACACGTCCGACGCAATGAATTGTAATGCTCTCCGAGGCCGAAAGTGTGTTGGTAGTACGCAAGCCACAGTTGTTGAGGTGCGTTTTCAAGGCCGCACTCAATCTTGTCAGTTCGACCGTCAGCTCGTAAAACATTGATGTCCACTTCATACGCCTTGGCCAATGCAAGGATCTCAAGATGGCCCCCCCATTCTCCCGTCTCTCTAATGGTCTTGACATACTCGGCCAGGGGCTCTTCAAGAAAAGGTGCAAAATCATCCGGATTTTCGGAGATGTATGCTGCTGCAACTTGCCTAGTAGTCTGATACCCTGCGTTTTTTGCCGTAGGCTCAACATCGTTGGTCGTGATTTTGATCTTTGGCCTTAACCCAATTTTAATATCTTCCAATTGATCCGCTATCGCCGCATATAGACAATGCCCATCAGAGCGGATCTCGTGCTCGGTAAGACCTTTTGCGGTATATGCCTCACGCATAGATTTGAGTTCCTGCTCCCGGAGATTGGGCAAGTCCGCAGCTTCTCTCCCGGCTTGCTCTGCAGCTGCTTGTTGTTCAGCTGCTCGTCGAGCAAGTCTCGCCTTTTGACGATTCGGTTTCTTGGTGGGACCGTCAGGTCCAGAGTGTGAAGACACTGACATCGATTTCAAAGAAGCTGTAAGACTGTTCGATGGTGTCTTGGCTTCTTCTTCTTCTTCTTCCAACATGTCAACAGCAACATCATTTCCCACTTCGTCTTCAACCCGCGGTTCAGTCAACGCTGATACTTCAGTTGCTTGTTTTTCTTTCAACTGCCTTTCCAGCTCTGCACATTCATCATTGATCCCCTTTCGGGTTTTCTTCGTGGCTGACTTCTTCTTTTGCATTATCCGAGACTGAAGGTCCTTTTGCTCCTGTCTATGTTTCTTTTGCATTTCATCCATAGCGCAGGTAGTCAATGTCATTTAATGCCAGGATTCGAAGCAATGTGCAGTGCAGATGAAGGAAGCTTGGCAAATATGCAAGGTACCACTCCAGAAGAAGGCTAAGCCGAAAAGCAAGAATACGCGAGCCGAGGCATACCATAAGGCCGTAGGTATCACGAGGGGCTATCACGTTACTAATCTCTACCCTTAAGAAAATGATCAGGAGAGGGACTGTACCTTCACGGTCCTCATATCTTTGTAGAAAGTGGAACAATCATATAGGGACAGTCGCACGCGTAAATGTCAATATCAGGTACCTGGTCCTAGAAAGGAATAGCGCATTTCCCCACAATTACGTAGCCGCGCAAAACCAAACTTCAAAGAGTCTCCCTTTGGACCGCTGGACCGGAGAGACGCCAAATTCAGCCAAAGATGGTGAACCACAAACCAGCCTCAGGCTTAGGGAGCCTCGGCCACGATGACTACACCTGTCCGGGACATTCCGATCTTATTACAACAATCCCATCTGCTTGCACTTCTCTTTTACCCCTCCGTCCAGGTCAACAATACTCCTTGTCCCCAAAACCATTCTTCACGCTCCCACCTAGCACCAGAAGAGGTAAAAGCCATAGAGCACAGAAGCAAGCCATATTACAGCAAACCTGGCAGATCAGAAGCCGTTTGTGTACGCCGTACCAATGTCCTCCATAGACCATGAAGACCAGCTCTACCAAGAGGACGTTGATGCCGTGAAGAAGTGGTGGACTGACTCCCGATGGAGGTTCACCAAAAGGCCTTTCACTGCCGAGCAGATAGTGGCCAAGAGGGGCAACCTCAAAATCGAGTACCCCAGCAATGCTATGAGCAAGAAGCTGTGGAAAATAGTTGAGAGCAGGTTCCAAGTAAGTCACTCAGTGATGCATTCATACTTTGAGCTGCTCTTAATGCCGTGCATAGAACGGCGATGTCAGCTATACATTTGGGTGCTTAGACCCAACTATGCTTACGCAAATGGCAAAATATCTCGACACTGTCTACGTCTCGGGATGGCAATGTTCCTCAACTGCTTCTTCGACACATGAGCCATCGCCAGATCTGGCTGACTACCCAATGGTTTGGCACCTGCAATACGAGGCCGTGTAAACGTTGCTCACCATAGATAGGACACTGTACCCAACAAGGTGCAGCATCTCTGGATGGCCCAACTCTTCCACGACCGCAAGCAACGAGAAGAGCGAATAACTACCCCAAAAGCCAACCGTGGCAATGTTGCCAATACAGACTTTCTACGACCCATCATTGCGGATGCTGATACCGGACATGGAGGTCTTACAGCGATCATGAAGTTGACAAAGCTTTTCATTGAGAAGGGAGCAGCAGGCATACATATTGAGGATCAAGCGCCAGGCACGAAAAAATGCGGCCATATGGCTGGCAAGGTGCTGGTGCCGATCAGTGAGCATATCAACCGACTAGTGGCTATCAGAGCTCAGGCGGATATCATGGGAAGCGACCTTCTCGCTGTGGCTCGAACAGACTCTGAGGCTGCTACACTCATCACCTCCACTATTGATCCTAGGGACCATGCCTTCATCCTCGGCATGACAAACCCAGCCCTTCAGCCCCTAAATGACTTGATGGTAGCCGCCGAACAAGCTGGGAAGGTGGGTGATCAATTGCAAGCAATTGAAGATCAATGGACCGCTCAAGCCGGCCTTAAGCTCTTCGATGATGCTGTAATCGATACCATCAATGCTGGCGTCCATGTCAACAAGGCCGAATTGGTCAAGGAATACAAGTCAATGGTCAAAGGCAAGAGTAACGCCGAGTCGAGAGCTATCGCGAAAGGACTCACTGGTGTCGACATCCACTGGGACTGGGACTCCCCAAGGACAAGAGAGGGTTACTACCGGTACCAAGGTGGCTGTGGCTGCGCTGTGAATAGAGCCATTGCATTTGCTCCCTACGCCGACATGATCTGGATGGAGAGCGCAAAGCCAGACTACGGACAAGCCGAGGAGTTCGCCAACGGCGTGCACGCCGTCTGGCCTGAACAAAAGTACATTCCCCCTATCCCCCCCAACCGAAAACATAACCTACTAACACCCCCTCCCCAGACTCGCCTACAACCTCTCCCCCTCCTTCAACTGGAAATCCGCCATGCCCCGCTCCGAACAAGAAACCTACATCCAGCGCCTCGGCAAACTAGGCTACTGCTGGCAATTCATCACCCTCGCGGGTTTACACACCACCGCGCTCATCAGCGACCAATTCTCTCGCGCGTTCGCCAAACAGGGCATGCGTGCGTACGGGGAATTGGTGCAGGAGCCGGAAATGGAGAATAAGATTGATGTGGTTACGCATCAGAAGTGGAGCGGGGCGAATTATATTGATAATATGTTGAAGATGGTTACCGGCGGCGTTAGTAGTACGAGTGCGATGGGGAAGGGGGTTACGGAGGATCAGTTCAAGTAGGGGGGCCCAGGGGGGGGAAAGATTGGCGGTTGGTGCTGGTAAATGTGGGTACTGAACATAAGGGTCTTGGGATTGTTTTAGGATTAATGGGGATTGAATAGCATCAAATCGTTTAAGTTTTGGGTGAATGTCCCTTTTTCAGATGAATTTCCAGCAATCCCTGCTCTCTGTCCACTGCTTGTCGCTTCACCATGGCGGTAAGCTAAGTAGACCAACGCTTCAGTAGGCTGCGTACGTATTCTGAAAGATGCGAGTATATTGCAAGACAGATGACTCTCACTAACATGGAATAGCCGGTTTGGACAATGGACCACCGATGAGCAAGTTACTTTTGGATTCTCACAATGCTAGGACTGCACTTTCTGTATCTTGTGGCTTGAAGATGTTGGGTCTATTAGTTGGGCATGCTATCTGGAAATATGACAATCCGAAAAGATAATCCGAAAATCTGATATGCTGTCTAGAAGTAAGAGAATCCCGAAAAGATAAATCCGAAAGTTTTACACGTCGTTTCCGTAATAAGCTTCAAGACTTGAATTGGAAGCCTTGGTGGATATCCAGGTACATTGCTGGCTCAGTCCAAAACCACGGAGATCTGGGCTCCCAGACCTTGCCCGCCTTTTCTGCCTTGTTCATTTCGTCAATTTTTGCTTGTTTGGCTTCTCTTTTCTCTGCATGTGCATCGATCTCTTCGTTGTAGAGACAACGCCGATCTTTCCTTGCCCGTGCCAATTCATTTTCATACTCCCTGGGAGTCAATTGAGTTGAGGCCGGATCTAGTACCATAGGCTTGAGTCCAGGGAAGCGAATCCAAGGGTCAAAGTTTATGAGTACAAGCTGTTCTGCGGTATCATTGAATTTTCGATGTAAGCGTTTTGTGCTATACAAGATTGTGCGTTGATCCGCGCAACTAATGTTGGGCCATTTCGGCTTCCCAGTGGGGCAGAGAAGATCAAACAACGCCGGCGGCGCGCCATTAGGAGGAAATCGGCGCACCCCGACAAATTGTCGTTCGTTATTATCAGCCGGGGATCCGCCTAACTTGTTGGGAGAGACCTTCTCAAGCTGGCCCGTCTCGGATTTATTTGGGGAGGCACGATGATATGAACCAACGGCCAAACGTAGTCCGAATACCTGTCTTGAATCTGGATTTTCGTCGGAGCCAAGGTATACGTCAAGAAATGTAGATGCCCAGGGGACGTAGCTGCGTGCTTTGAGTCTGTCACCGGGGTCTCTGGGGCATTCACAATCCTTTTCCGCTCGCGACAGATTTGCCGGGTTCAAGGTTTGAACGACGGAACCGAAAAAGAATTCAAGATCAGGCGTCGCAGTATCAATAGCAGAATCCGGTTCAGGAAATGGCAACGGCTGGAACGTATATTGAGCGTTTGCGGCATCATCTTCTTCTCCGTTATGGTGCCAACCCTCGACAATAGCCAAGTGCCCACTGTACTCATCGAGGCAGAGTTCCAGAGTCGACCAAGGTTCATCGCGATCATGGTTCTGGCGGGTCCGACGCTGCGGTCTTTTTACTCTCACGACTTGCAGTTGCTCTGGCAGAGGTTCGGTGCCAGCAGCACAATACGATGTAACCGGGCTAAATTGATTCAGGGGGAAAGAATAAACGTAAGTGTGATCCCAATACTCAACTGTAGTGTCATCTCGGTGAGAATGGGTATTAGTGAACAGATAGAACCGCCCGTCGTATATTTGACGTTGGGCCTCGGCATAACCAATATATTCTGGTAAATGTCGTTTTTGTATGCCCTGCTGCTTGTCTTCCAAATCATACAGCTCTAGGTTGCCATTGCTTTCTGGATCCTCGCACACGATCATATAGCGTCCATCAGTCATCGCCTTGCAACCGGAGGAGTATCTACGGATCATGAGGAGGCGTTCCTGCAAAGAGATTCCTTTCCGTATATTGATGACTACCAAGTATCCTGAAACAGGATAGGAGTCTTTGATATCAATCAGCAAAATTCCCTCCCCATAATCCATCATATCGATATAGAGATCGCGTGAAAGAAGTTGCCGAATGCCTTGCGTGTGTTGAGGCCAGCGCTCTGCTTCTCCATTTAAGAGTGATCGTACGTCTATAACATCTTCTGTGACCGCGGCATTGTATACATCCAAGATGCGGATCAAGTCGCCCAGCGGGTACGATAGAACACCCTCACCGTAATACCATCCATGAGCATGCCCAAGGACGATTACGGAGTACGGTTTCGCTAGCTCAAATCTCGTCCTGGTAAGGTAGGTACGTTGTATCGCAGTGTTGTAGTCGATCACGCTGTTCCGTGCTAGATCTGCTTCGAATGTAAATTTCATGCAGTCCTACGTTAGTTAGTTCGATTATTTGCAATTGATCAAATATTTTAGCGAATACCTCGACATAATTGTGGCAGGCAATACTAGATTTGAGGCTCACGCAAAGCCTCATACAAGAGGCTCGCAAATTGACAACATCCTCGAGACCAAGGTAGGAATTTATCATTATCAGCAGCTCCAGAGGCAGCGTCGCCAAGGACGCGTTGATCGATGAATCCATTGCTCGGATGAGTTACAAAGTTGGAGATGGTTTCAAGAACAGGGAATTGTGGTTGAAGGAAGATGACCCAAACAGTGGGGCAACCAGTGCGAAGAGCAATGTCTCACGTGGCCAATACCGGCTCACGGCCTCGAAAAGTTGGAGCAAGAAACACTGCAAACGGTATGGTCATCGGATTCCGGGGCTTGAGTGTGAACCTCGTTGATGATCGGTAGTGAGACAATGCTACAGCAGATTGACGGGTAAGTTCCACCTTTTCTAGAGACATCGTTAGTGTCTGTCACACAAAAACCCTGGCTGCGGGTCTGCGTAATCCTTGGCAATATTACATAGTATTCTTAGATACACGAGGTCGCTCCTAAACCCTTCCAAGCAAGGCTTTAGTTTCGTGGGCAATGGCCGTCTTTCAATCTTTCTCTAGACCAAAGACTTTTTCAGCCTTCGACTTTGTCTAAGAGGGCGTACTTGATAAACTGGATAGTGGAAATAATAGCCTGATTATTTCTGAAGTCTCGGTAGCTTCATGGATCAAGTGGCATATGTCATGGTCCACTCTGATCGCGACTGCCAAAGTCTGAGTAGTGAATTTCTAAGTTGCCCTTTGGCAGCCGCGATGATCCAATACTAAATTGCAATCGGCAGAAATCATGAATTGGTACCTCAGACATTCAATTCTCTCACACCTTGTCCCTTGAATATAAGGATACGAGAATATTTGAGTTGATCACAGGGTCCGCGCATGAAGCGTGGAGCTGCGGGGGTCGTGGGCGTGGGCATTGAGTCGGCGCCGTAGGAGAGGGAGAGTTGCCCGTGTGTTGCGGCCGTAGGACTTTGGAGATCCTTGACAACGAATTAAGGCCGAGCATAATTTGGTGGAGCTTCTGAAGCTCATTACGTCCGGAAAGTTGTCACCATTAAGCACCCCGATGCATAATGTCTATGTTGCGGTCGCCCTATATTTTGCTGGAACAGTGGTGGTCTACCGAAATTTTCACTCCTGCTCTAGTTGAAACATGAATCATGACCATTTAGAAATGGACCGAGTAAACACATAGACGGACCATTTATGAATCACTAACCTCATTAAGTTACCCCCAGCGCCGCATAAATCTAGCTGATCTGATTGGTACGCTGTCACCATATCAACATTGCCACCAATATCGCTATCCGCACATCGCCATTACCATCACTATTAACACCATTATCAATGCGGCCATCAATGCCGCCATGCATCCACAAAAGCTTTCATTAATTGGCAATATTGTTACCACGCCTTAGGCCGCGGTGGAATGAGAGTCGAGCTGCTTAGAGAGCCAGGCGAACACCAATATCGTGGATAGACTCGTTGATCCCTTTTCCTAGAACTGCCATTTTATGCTTATAACCCATGACCGTAAGATGTGCGGCCAAAAGCTGAAGATGCCTTGTTTGCGATAGCATGTAATTTCAGGATCAATTACATACTCACCACATGTGTGCACGTGTAGTTCGTAACCGGCAACTAGAGCGTAGGCATTCGCAGTTTGCGCTTCATCATATTACGACGTTGAAATGAACCGCACATGTTCACGCTCCTCAAGTACACCAAGCTTCAGTCGGAATCGCTTCTCTCCCAAGATGATCCGAATAAAAGGAAAAAGGCAATGCGCAAAGTCAATCCTGTCACTCGAAAAGCTCAATCTCAACCTGAGCTCCGGTTTTTCTTCCTAAATAATCCGTCGCCTCAGCCCTGAGCGTCTTCGGCCCAAATTCATCCACCCCGCTCCTCCATGATGTGAGCGCTCCTTCCGCCACCACTTTCCCGTTGACGATCCAGCTAAGGTTTTTTTGATGGACAATCTTCTCTCCCCAGTCATCATAAGCTTCAGCGTGGAGGTACACAGAGCAGCCTGCCTTGAGCCGCTCCGCAGGTCTAGGACTTGAGATATGGATCTCTGGTGCCGAACCTGGGGATGAAAAGTGGACAGAAAGTGCACTTGTAATGTTGAAGCCATCAGAGACTACGAGGCGGATCTGGGCGGCAGGGTTGTGAGGAAAATGTGATGCAGGCAGAGGGTCTGTAGTGTACTTTGAGGTTGAGGAATGAGGGTCTGGACAAGAGGGCAAATGCGTCGTCGAATAGATGTCTTTCCAAGCTGCCGGAGCGTTGGATGGTACAGAAGGGTTAAGGTAGAGGATTCGGGCTGAGAGAGGGAGACTGAGAGGGTGTGTGCCCGTCCATCTTATCTCGCGATGTGGCCCTTGAGATGATAACAATGGGCCGCTTTCATTGCTACAAAGAACGATTGAGAGATCCGCGATTGAGGCAGCGGCGGCAGGCCTGATAAGTCTGGATATGAGGGCCGAGTCGCGGTATATTTCGACGCTGCCGATTGCCTCCCAGGTCTCGATCTGCAGATTTGCTTGCAGAAAGGGGGATCCATGATGGCCATTCTGTCCCAGAACAAACGGGTGACCCTGGGCAACGATATCTTTCTGATTGTAGGCTTTCAGAATGACGTTGTAGGCTGATTCAGTACCAGTCCTCTTGGCATAGTTCTCCACTGGACCGACTTTTACTATAGTGGGATTCTGTGCCTCTACGTCCATTCTAAACCGGACAACTGCTGCAAGCGGGATCCGTGACGTCTTCGAAGCGAGTAAGTCTTGCGGCTCATTAGGATGTGTTTCACTATATGGGCGTAAGAACTCCAAGGTCTCTTCCCAACCTCGAGGTGAGAGCCAGGCATCAGAATCGTTTGGGTTCGCTGCGTACGACATATAATCGAAAAACCGCTGGAATCCAGCTGTTTCGGGGTGGTTAAAGCGTTGAGGATAGATGACGTTCCCGGTTGCATTGTTGAAACCTACACCCTGCAAGAATCCTAGCTGATCCGGTGGCCAAGATTCAAACGGCGCCTGGGCTCCTGTAGGAATGACAACGCCGCCGGAACGAGAAGCAGCACTCGCGTGGATTCTTCCACAAAGATGGCTGACTTCATGTGCCACAGAGGTAAGAGGACGACCAGTGTCCTGAACGATGGCAGCAATTTCACTAAAATGACTAAAGATCCCGGAATGTTGCGGAAAGTCTCCTGCTATCCCAGAGACCCTGGTACCGAAAAACGCAGTTGAGTACACTCCGACAGTGAAGCTACGTTGGGATTCAACCCAGCCGTTACTGTCCGCAAAGTCTAATAGAGCGTTTTTTATGGCCTCCGCCCGATCTTGTGGGGATGTAGTGCTCAGAAAAGCTGTAGTGACGTTAAGTGTGGCTTGATACGGAAGAATTACAAGTTTGCCAGCATCAATGGGGAACAATTGCTTCACTGCCGAAAAGACTAACTGGGGTGCCGCTATACTGGCTGAGGCCGATCCAGGTTGTGTGACATCGTTGATCAACAGTGGGACGGGTCTGATATAGAGATTTTCGGTATTGAAGAAAGTTACTTCGTTGGTACTGAAATTGTTATTGTTGGGGTTGGTCTCAAATGTAAGAGCCGGGGTAATTGCATTAGAGCCACTTGTATCAAAAATCTCCGCTTCAAGGTTGATGGACCCTTGTGTCCAAGTAGGAGGCAAGGTGAACCTCGCCGCAGACAAGGTTCGTATGGTCGGGGTGACTGCATTACCGCTGGGTACGGTTGCTGGCAACTGGTCCGGAGATATCCAAGAACCAGGTAGTGGTACACCAGCTAACGTAAATCCACTCAGGCGCATTCCAAAAGAAGGAGGAAGTGGCCCAGACGGCAGAGACCTGAAGCTTGGGTAGACCCTAACAGTAGTCCGACAATTTGCGGCCAAATTGACACCATCGTATGTCACAATGCCAGATATGTCTGGGGAAGTTTTGGTAGGCAGATCAAAGTTCTGGATGCCTAGGGTTATCTCCATGCCAAATATCTGCAAGTCATAGCTCTCTAGGATGTTGATTAGAATTTGGGTGGTCCTGTCACTCACACCAGATGTCGAATCTGGAACCCCGTTTACATTCAACGCAACGGCGGGGGACGCTTGGGCTTCCTGAGCGTTCTCGTTGATCACTATAGTGATAGTTGTAGTATCATCGTTGTCCCTGTTTGCGATATCCGGAGCGACACTAGTGACAGCGAGACCTGGAGGACCGCCGGTAGCGGCGATTTGTATATCGCCACTGGAACCGTAGAGGCGGAGGACTTTCACTTGCAGGGCGAGTTCAGCACCCGGTTTGAGAAACAGGTCGCCACCGGTATACTCAAGCCGAAAGTCAGGAGGATGTGGTACGCTCGGATCGTCAAACTCCAGGAAGCTCATGTAAAAATCTGCAGTTGCGTTGCCTATACGTTCGAGGACAAAGAATGAGATACTTGAATTTGAGACCAAGATTTCCCCAAAGGTGAAACTTGTTGCGGCAGGAATAGTTATCAGAGTGGAGCCGAGCATATTCCTGGAGACGTCGTATACTCTCAAAGTAATCTGAGCTTCGAAATCAGTCGGGATTCGGCCTACTCGGACTAGAACCAGGGAGTGACGAGAGTCAGTGAAAGTGCCAGTGATCTCATGGCTCGAGCGGTCAAGTAAGGAACCCCCAGCGAAGATAGATTTGACAAGGAAATGTGTAGATCCACCGGCTCCAGGAGAGAACACGAGAGGTAGCGGTGGAGAGAAGGTGACACCACGAGACGCATACTGATTTGTTAATACTGTATCTAGAACAGGGTTGAGATCAGTGAAACCGATGATTATGTCGCCCATTTTGTTTATAATCGTGAAGAGATGCTTGGCAAATTCGTAAGGAGCATAAAGGAGAATCCAATACCAACAACATTGAAAATGAGGAAAGGGGAAAGGTTGAGTAAGTGGTATACAAAAAGAAATAGCCCATTGCTGCAAAAGAGAGACATGTCTCCTGCAAACGAAGAAGCACCTGATCCAAGGGGGCTTGCCAAGCTGGCCAAGCCGAGCCACAATGGACCCCTAATAAGGGCCTAGAAAGATGAAAGGGCCCTCCCAGATGCTGGTGAAGCGAGCTGAAGGCGCTGGCGCCGTCAATGACAATCACGCGACGGTGCAAAGCTGAACGTTTGATGTCCAAAGATCCCTTCCCATTTCCCAAAGGAGTTTGATCCGTCATGGCGGGGCAACCGACGGCTCTGCGCCGTATCGTATTGTCTCCACCATACTCGTGCGATACGGTGTCTGAGGCGGTGAACGACACATTTTAAAGAGCGGAAGGTGAAAGTGACTTGTCCGATTTGAGGCCAGCTAAACGATGTAGATATAATTATGCACTGTGGTATCAGGCAGAAGTTTTCCTAGTACGCGCTAATAGTAGGGCTTAGATCCATTGCGGTATAAAGGACTAACAGGCTGCGAAGTAGAGGTACCTTAGTGTTTGATAGACCGCCGTAACTGGAGAAAGCCGGCGAGGAAAGCTGTTGAGTGGCTGATGGCTGCCAGCGCACTGTAATGCAAAAGAACAGTCCATACTCTAATAGCTTGGCAAATCGTTGGGAAGTAGGATTGAGGGGTCTTTTCATGGCTGCAGATGAGTAGACAAACTGAGCCTATATGAGCCCCGGAGGCCCAAAAGAAAGACTGACAATTGCCACTGTGGAAGCTCCAAATGCAGCAGATGAGAGACCGAGAGGCTGAGGCTCCTCCGTCGAAAAGAAAACTGCGCTTCAATGCCTTTCCTTTCTGTAAACCAGCTTGTACTAATGCGGGAAATGCATAACCTGAACTGGAGAAAGCGCTGAAATCGATAACATGACCGTGGTCTCTCGCATGCATCAGAACTATCTTTCTGGTGCTTGCTGATCCTGTGGTACAAAAGAAGAAGTGATTCTTGCCGATTCGCTTTAACAACTGACGAAATTGGTGAGGTTATGGACAGCAATCAGATTCTTATGAAGCCTAAATAAACATTGAGTGCTCAACAGAACCGGACTTTGCTGCAGGCCGGGACTGAAGAAGCTCTCAGTACGGTAAATACTGATATGCTGTTCGAGTTCACTCAACTCTTTCCTCTCCTCCAGGAATTAATGTTGATATCTTAAGGCAAGACATTCACACCCTCGGACTTCATATCAATGAGCACCTTCTCCGCCGCCTTAAACCCATCCATACCAGCTGGCACACCGCAATAAATGCACACTTGCACAAGCACCTCCCGAATTTCTGTAGCCGAAACACCGTTGTTGACTGCCCCTCGGACATGAATAGCAAGCTCTGGCACCTTCCCCATTGCAGCCAACATGGCAATGTTGATCAACGAGCGCTGCTTGCGCTCCAGACCTGGACGGCCCCATACGGCACCCCAGCAAAAGGCCGTTGTGAATTCTTGCATTGACTTTGCGAATTCTGAGCTTCCGTTCGCGAGGGCGCGGTCGACGTAGGCATCGCTGAGGACGGCTCGACGGATGGGCATGCCCGTCTCGTATAGGGTCTTTTGTGCTTCTTCGCGTTTTGACATGGTGGATGATTGGCCTTCTGATTGTGATTGTGAGAGATAGGTGATGTCTTTGCGATAGGCGAATTTTGAATTGCGGTGGCAGAATTGGTGGAGGATGAACGGGATGAATGGGGATGCAGTCAGTTGTGGACTTCAATTGCGGAAGTTCCAGAAGCTTTATAATGCTGACCCTCAGTTGGTGTAATGGAAAGGTTTAGACCCACTTGATCTTCGGTTGAATGGTCTATTTGGAGTTCTATCTTTTCTGTTTTGTTTGGTTTTGGAGATACAAGCTTTTTCATATTACCCCAATTCGATGGAGTACCCCAACGGCAACCAGAGTTCGGAATCAAAGTCACGTGACACATAATAGAAATGCCGTTATAACGCAATGCATGGTTCGGACAGGTATTAATACGAGCAGATATATGCCTGGTGGGTACGACAGACCCATAATCACCCGGCTATCGTTTCTTCATATCATTCAACGATCCTTCAGGAAACCACAATCATGGAAGGCAAGGCTTCGACTTATGGCTTCATAGGTATGAGCAACCTCCATTGCCAAGCAGACCCTGAGAGCCTCTGCTCACAACTTGAGGATATGGCAGGCCTGGGTCAAATGGGCCACGGAATGGCCAAGAACATACGACAAAAGATCTCCAATGACTCTACCGTTGTGGTCTACGACATCAATCACGCTGCATTGGAGCAATTTGTGAAAGATTTCAGCCGTCATGGGCCGATAATTGCAGCTGGGTCGCCAAAGGAAGTTGCAGAACTTGCTGTTTGTGACCCTTTCGTGCATTGAAATATTTTGGTCTTAGATGATCAGTGAATAATCGCCTGTACCGCAGGATATCGTCATGACCTCTGTTCCCGCTGCCAGACATGTGAAGGACGTCTTCCTGAACCCCCAGACAGGTTTACTTGCCGCCCAGCGGCAACCGCCTAATAACAAGATCCTCTTCATGGAACTAAGTACAATCGATGCTGCAGCCTCAACCGAGGTTGCTGAAGCAGTAATCGCGAACGATCTTGGCGATTTCGTAGATGCTCCATGTTCGGTGCGTAATCCACAATTCGTGAACCCAGTCAAAATTGAATCACAGAAATCATGAATCTAAGATCCTGGCTGATCTCTTCGAACAGGGTGGGGCCATGGGCGCCGAAGCTGGAACACTCTCATTCATGATTGGTTGTCCGATTAGGCTATACCCACAGGTACTGAAATTATGCAAATTGATGGGCAAAGAGAGCTCCATCTTCCGATGTGGTGACTTAGGAGCGGGCCTTAAGACGAAGGTCCTCAACAACTACCTCTCTGCGCTTACGGCTCTTGCAACGGCCGAGACTATCAACATTGGCATTCGCGGTGGTCTTGACCCCAAGAAGCTGAACGAAATTATCAATGCCAGCTCGGGTCAAAATTTCAATTCCTCGGTCAATAACCCTGTTCCAGGCCTCAGCCCGGCTAATGCTGCGTCACATGGCTACCGAGGGGGTTTCTCAATAGAGCTATGTCTTGGCGTTTTGGAGTTAGCGGTGAAGGCGGCAGAAGATCTTGGGGCAAAGACGGTCCTTGCCAAGCCCATGTTGGAGGCTTATACTGAAGCCAGTCGTGATGAACGCTTCAAGGGTAAGGACTCTAAAGTCATTTATCAGTATCTTGCCAGGCCAAATGGGGAACCAATCCCAGAAGCCCCATGATTGGAGTGTTAAGCCCTATTCCTAATTTAATAAACGTGAACGTACGATTAGATTTAATCATAACCGAGGACCATTATTCATGAATGGAGAAATGGGGACTGCTAATATTCGGGAAAGTTCAGTAGCAAATATGTGTCTACCCCAAGCTTACCCTATCTCAATCCTCAGTATTCACTAAGGCCCAGAGATAACCCCGAAAGCCAATGGGTCAACTACTCTTGAAGAGCGGCCAGCAGCACTGAGTATGGTGTCCTTGCAAAGGCTTCAATCGAGGGTCAGCCATGGCGCCACATCGAACAGAGAATCCCACTGTTGACGGCAGAAGCCCCGACCAGCCACATCAGAATGAAGATCAAACCTGCGTGCGTATATCTGCCCTGGAGGCCGGTAAACTCACGCTGCCTGAACACTTCTTCTGTGCAGACCAGCATGATAAGAATGTCCGCAACACAGTCCCATCAATGTCCTTCCTCATCGATCATCCGCCATCTGGGAAACGTATAGTCTTTGATCTTGGTATGCGCCGCGATCTTGCAAAGTATCCCCCAGAGATCCAGCCGCACCTACAGACTCGACAGCCCATTTTCACCATCCCAGACGTCTCAGACTCGCTTCGAGCTGGAGGGTTAGGCCCTAAAGATATCGATGCGGTCGTCCTCAGTCATGTTCACTACGATCACGTCGGTACACCTGGCGACTTCACCCGTGCACTTTTCATTGTGGGGCCTGGAACACGGCAACTCCTATTATACGGCATGAAGTACCACTCGGCGGCACATTTTGAGAAGGATCTGCTACCGGTCGAGCGATCGATTGAGCTGCCGGAGCCCGGTCACGCAGGGGAACAGGGTGTAGGAGGAGAACAATTCGATGCCGTCAGACTTGAGAGCTTTGTCGGCACAGCTGCAGTATGGCAACCGCTCGCTCCATTCGAGAATGGGATCGACCTGTTCGGTGATGGCTGCGTATACATCGTAAACAGTCCAGGTCATCTGCAGGGCCACCTGAACCTACTGGCGCGTGTACGTCAGAGGCGGTGGGTCTATCTTGCGGGAGATGCATGCCATCATCCAAGGATTTTGGACGGAGAGACGGAGATGGCGACGTGGCAGGAGAGGGGTCAGCTCGTATGTATACATCAAGATAAACCGGGGGCCGAGGAAACCCTGAGGAGGATGATGAAGGCCAGGAAAGAAGGCTTTCGGGAGGAGAAGGTGGATATTATCTTAGCTCATGATGCGAATTGGGCGAAGGAGCACCGGGAAGGCTTCTTCCCGGGGTTCTTGTAGGTGACTTTATATCAAGTGTCAATATTATTGAATGATGGATATAACCGTTTCGGCAGAAATTCTCCGATAGTCAGGATGACGTCACTTGTGCCATTTCGGGTAGTTCTAGCGCGCTGCCAGTGTTTCTCTAAGCATACCTTACGGCCAGAAAAGAAGTGCGCTGTCTTCAAAAGGTCACCTGCTTTGCAGCATTCTTCTTTGATTATTTACAGATGAAACGTATTTACATATCAGCCAAACCCTCACCGTCGCAAATTGTTTCCAGATTACCCTAATCAGGCTCACTGAACTTTGGGAGCGACTTCCTCGCGATGCACTGCTAACATGTCTGCCTCTTTGCCGTCCATCAACTCGTGCTCGAACATGGCTTTGGTGTCCTCAACGTTGGCGAGAATTTCACCATGCTTTCCGTGAAGGTGAGGAAGAGTTTTCGATACGCGTACGACATCGCGAAGTCCGTGGCTGGTGGCGAAGATTGCATCGATTTCTTCTAAGCTTCGATAAGCCGTTTCAGGGAAGAAGAGGTAGATGCAGATGAATATGAAAGCATTTAGAACAACAAAGATGATGTATGTGCGATACCCGATGCTCGACAGCGATACAGGCGTGATCTCGACAATCAAGAAGTTAAAAACCCATGTTGTCGCAACCATGAGACCGCTAGCTTTGGCGCGGATGCGGAGAGGCACAACCTCGGCAGGATAGAGCCACACCATAGCCAGCCAGCCAATGGCGAAGAAAAATTGCACCACGTATAGGAAGACAGCTCCAGCGGCTCCGGGTCCTTTCTTGCCGGGGAAAGCGGTCACGCCTGCTAGCACCGCCATGCCCATCATCTGGCCGAAGGAACCAACAAGCATAAGCTTTCGACGGCCAACGCGCTCGATCAAGAAGACAGCGATGAAGGATGCTAGAAAGTACCCAGTCCCGTTGACCGATGCAGTGATGATGCGACTTTGGTTGGCATTAAGGCCCAGGTACTGCTGGTAGATCGTGGCGGCGTAGTATACAATCAGATTTATTCCACAGATCTGGTGGAAAATGGAGTGTGCAAGGCCAAGACAGAGACGATGAAGGTTTTTGGTCGGATTTTTATTGCTGAACATGGATCGCCAGGTGGTCTCTTCTGATACCGCGAGGACAACGTGGATTTCGTTCAGATCCGCCTCAATTAGATGTTGATCCTCATCAGCGTAGAGCGCCTCCATCGTTCGTCGTGCTTCTTCTGGTCGATTCTGCTTCATTAACCAGCGGGGCGACTCTGGCATGTCGAGGATAACCAAGCAGACGAAGATGGCGAAAACAGCTTGGAAAGCAATTGGGAAACGCCACGAAACCGTAGAATTGGTCACAAATTTGAAGCCATAGTCGAGCCAATATGAGAGTGCAACACCACCAGTGATCATGGCGCCTTCGATCATCAAATACATCCCTCTATCACTAGACTTTGAGCTTTCAGCTTGCCAAATTGGACTACGGAATCGTGTCAGTAATACCAGTCTAGCCAGTCATGGAGGGCGACATACATGGTGACGGTATTAACTCCAGTGCCAAGGCCTGTCACAATCCGGGCAATAATGAACTGAGGAAGTCCATACGCCGAGGACTGCAAGATGGCTCCGAGAATAATAATTGCATGGCCGCACCAGATCATTTTTAATCGACCAAGTCTGTCGCCTAGAAAAAGCGAGGCTAGGGCACCAAACATGCCACCAATTTCGTAGATTGCCACGGCAGTACCTTATGACAGATAAGTCTTTCATGATTCAAGATATTTCTGCGTGAGAATCCCTACCTTGGAGAGTGGCGTTATGGTTGCGCTGTTTACCTTTGGTGTGGACGGTATCCAGCTGCGGGAATTTTTTTGTGAAAGTAGGGAGCTAACTCGAGTTAGCCAGATGGTAAATGAAGTTAAGTACTACAATGTCTGTTGTTGGACATACTGTGAGCAAGGAACCCATCACACCTTGATCTTGAGTGCGCATCGCCATTAGTCTCTATTTTTTTTATCCGTGACAAGGACGCACTCACCATAGCCGAACAGCAGAAAGGCCATTCCGGCCGTTGCGACTACCAGAGCATTGAGCTTCTTGCCTCGAAGGCCGAAAAAGTCTTTTGAAAACATGTTCCTACTCGGTTCTTACCCTTCCTGGACAGTAGATGTGACCACAACTTGATCAAAGTATCGCGATCATGGCTCTTTTTGTAATCGTACAAAGTGTAACCATCAATTCGGAGTCCTGGCCGAGCATCTTGGGGGAAGCGCTAGAAGACCTGAATCTGCTGTGGAAACCCATGGAGGAGGCTTGGACTACCCCGGATTTCCCCAGAGGTTCCCCAGTGTTTCCCCATATGGACGCGTGGACGCTCCGCATTCAAACATGGTCAACAGTCTCGGCCCTACTCTCCAGCCACAGAGGAGTTGGAAGTTGGAGAATGATGGGTCCCGCCAGCCAAATTGTGGTGGAACAGAGTTTACCCCGCACGCAACCAAAACCAAAGTGGAAATCAAAAGTATGTACCATTGGATGATTGCTAAATGGCAATCTGGGCCACACTTCGCATTCCCAGACTGATAACAAGTTATCATGTGAGCTGGATGATACACCTTTCTGATTTAATGTAGTCACATAGTACCTGTGTATCTTCCCGACAACAAGACAAAGGTAAGTCAATTGGCAATTCATAGTCATGAATCACATCTAGTTCGGGAGCCTTGACATCGATTAAGCATATAAAATAGCTATTAGCATTACTTTGTGTTGCCCTTCGTTCTTTAAGTAGAAACCAAACCGTCTCCATTTTATTTTTCTCGAAGTCTTCGAGACCCCAAACTTCCCCATGTGCTAGTCAAAATGTCATTTCCTGCCGAGTCTCTTGCAGTCTCAACTGAGGTAGATGAGATAAGCAAGCAGAAGACACAAGCCTTGGGGAAGAAACGATTTCAGTGTCGGTTTTGTCGGAGACTTTTCGCTCGCCACGAACATCTCCAACGTCATGAGCGACTACGTATGCACCGAATACTATCCCATTTCAGGCTGCTTACTGAATGTGTGGCCACCAGATACCAAGGAGAAACCCTTCCAATGTCTCAAATGCCCTCGAGCGTTCAATAGAAGGTAAACTTTCTTACAGAAAGGTAGTCTTCAAGCGCTGAGACTGTGTACAGTGACCTCCTCTCGCGGCATGATGGACTGTCGCATAGAGAGACCTCCGTCAATGGCTCGGTGCCAAATAAGCGCGCAGTTCGAAAATCTCCATATTCACCGGATGCGAGCCCAAAGGATCAGGCGTTTGAAGGCACCAATACGTCCATAAGAACGTCTTCTCTAAATTCAGCAGATTCTGATGAGGGGTACTTGCAGGACCGCTCATCACAGCTAGACCATGATGGCATGCTGACACTCCTGCTCGCCAGCAATCAGGAGCTCTCAACAACAACAGCTCAAAATATGCCGAATATGATCAGTACGGTTGATGTTCTTATGCAAGGCTCAAATCATACACAAACAGCAATGCAAGATGTCAGCTCATCTATCAACCCAGCAGAGCCGCAAGGTCTACTACCGGAACAAGATCTAGAGTCACAACAATATGATTACACCAATCCGTTCTACGATTTCGTATCATTTATAGATAGCGTTGGAATTCCTGAGCAGCCCATCCCCTTTTTCTCGCCAGACCCATCATTGGACTTTCCACGGACACCTTGGCAACCAATCTCACAAGAGAACAATTTTATAGCAGCTGAGAAACCTGCCACAGCCACCGAAGAGACAACCTCGTTCTCCCGTTTCGGGTCTCGATTGCCATCCCTACAACCCGAACAAGAACCGGAAAAGCCACGTCAGCAACAAATTAGACCTCACGCCCTATGGGATGTCTCTGTACTTGATAGGGAGAAACTTCTGAGCGAGCTCAAAGAGTTCAAGTCAGTGGTCCCTTCGGATTTTATGCTTCCATCGCGACACGCGCTCTCTCGTTATTTATTAGGCTATGTTAGAGATTTTCACGATTACCTGCCTTTCCTACACATTCCAACGCTCTCAATTGGACATTCTCCGCCGGAACTTGTCCTTGCTATTGCTGCTTTGGGTAGTCGATACTGCTTTGAAGCGGCCCAAGGGGACCAGCTCTTCCACGTCAGCAAGGCGTTGGCCATGGAGCAGATTCGCCGGCGCGATAAGCTATTGATGGCAAAGCTTTCGGAAGCAGAAGAAAAGCGCTCCATCCACAGAAACAGTATCAGCCCTGGACACAGTTCATGGCGTCATTACCCAGACACGATGAACAATACTCCGGGGACCTCTCCATCTGCAGATCGGGTCTCCAGATCCAGAGGCTCAACTGAAACGGCGCAAGCTTTGCTCCTTCTTATGGCTATTGCCTCATGGGGCAGGAATAAGATTATGTTCAGAGAAGGTCTGGGCATTCGGAGCGTTCTTGCAACACTCATTCGCCAAGATGTGTTCTCAGATTCAGCGATTCCGGAGGACATATCCTGGGAGGACTGGATCAACATGGAAGGCGCCAAAAGAACCAAGTTCATGGTGTTTTGCAATTTCAATTTTCATTGCATCGTTTTCAACATCCCACCATCGATTCTCAGTTCGGAGCTTAACATGCATTTGCCCTGTTGCGAATCCGAGTGGAATGCAAAGACAGCTTCTGAATGGCGCGAACTGCGCCAGGCTTCCAGACCAGAGCCTATGTTTCACGACAGTCTTTCACGAATGTTCTCCAACAAGAATAATGGCGGTGGCTATTCGTCTCTAGGCAGCTACATCCTCGTCCACGCTCTGATCCAACATATCTACCTCTTACGCCAGCTGACCAGGTTCAAACCCGAATCCAATGGAACCCTCCCCAGCAGTGAAATTACAGCATTAGAGCAGGCTCTGAAGAACTGGCAATGCGGCTGGGAGTCAAACCCTGAATCATCCCTCGATCCTCAAGATCCGCATGGACCCCTCGCCTTCAACTCAACCGCCCTGCTGCGAATGGCCTACATCCGACTCAGCTTTGATATTGGCCCGGGCCGCGCTCTAGACACCCAAGATGCCGTTCAGATCGCACGAGCTATCCGACAGAGTCCACCCATCCAACGAAGCCGCAAGGTGACCCGGGCGGTTCTGCACGCGGCGCATGCTCTAAGCATTCCTATCAAACTGGGAGTGAGTTTGGTTGCACGGAATCAGCTCTTCATGCGTTCCATTCAGCATTCGCTTTGCTCGCTCGAATGCGCATTCTTGCTTAGCAAGTGGCTAGATGCCGTCACGATACAGCCTCTCGACCCGCCACTGAGCGAGGATGAGCGCAAATTGCTAGCATTTGTGACAAGCTTGATGAACGAGACAGAATTTGCTGGCCCTGTTGCGACTGCTACTCGAGGCTTTGAGGAAGCTAGCAAGAAGTTGAGCGCCAGTGTGGTGAGGGTGTGGGCGAAGCTGTTCAAATCTGATTCTGGTCAGAGTATCTGGGATATTGTTGATGTGATTGGCAGGGCGTTGGATGTCTATGCAGACATGCTAGATGCGGGTTCTCAAGGCGCCATGTGACATTATCAACCAGCCTCGACAGCATTATCTTCGATTCCAAATAGAAATATTGTGGTTCGCCTTTCAATGGCAGAATACCGAGTATTCTATGGTGTCAAAAGATGCACAACTGTCTTCTATGATTCAAAGTGTCATATCTACTACCAGCTTTCCACCCAGACCTTTATGATATTCCTCTACTAGATCATTAAGCTTGGCTAGAGGATATGTCTTGGTAACAGCGCGGACGCCATGTTCAGCCGCAAATCTCAGCATCTCCCGCATGTTCGACTGCCTTCCAGGTAATACCCCCACAAGCTGGATTTGTCTGAAAACCATATCGCGAGCAGAGAACTTGAATCCCTGCGCAGGGAACGACACCACTACACCGAGTCCGTGGTTCCTCAGTAATTGGAACCCATAGTCGAACGCCTTCTGGCTCTCCGGTAATACCAAAACAGCGTCCAGCCCCCTCTCAGCATTCGCTTTCCCCTCGCCTCCATGGATATGTGCAAGTACCTCATCGGGCTGTGTAGCTCTAGCATCATATATCGCCGCCCCGGTATTCAAATCTCTCGCAAGCCGTAACGTCGGGTCCTGATTATCAATACCAACGAGCTGATACCCCATCTTAACACCAAACTGCAACGCCAAATGTCCCAAACCCCCACCGCACCCAATAACACCCACTCTCGCTCCAGCAGGCAAATCACATTTCTTAAAAGCCGAATAGATTGTATACCCTGCACACATCAATGGCGCCGTATCCACAAACGACAACTGCTCCGGAATCTGCGCCACTTGTCTCGAATCCACGCACACAAACTCTTCAAACCCGCCATCTCCTGTAAGCCCCAAATTTCCCGCCTTGGGACAAAAGGCAGAATACCCTTCCTCCTCCTCATCATTATGCGTGCACTCCCAGCAACTTCCACACGGCCTGTACGCTCGGCCGAATGATCCCACTCTCATTCCCAGCTGGATCCTGGTGGCGTCGACATCGGGGCCAAGGGCAACGACTGTGCCAGCGAATTCGTGGGAGCCGATGCGGGGCAGGTTTTGAGACATGAGGCCGGAGGCGAACACGGCGTCTGTGTGGCAGAAACCGGCGGCGCCGACGCGGAGCAGGATGTCCTTTTGGGTGGGGTCGGGGATGGGGAGGGTCGAGAGCGTATAGGGGGTGTTGAAAGCGTGGAGGACTTGGGCTTTCATTGTTGAGGGGAGCGGATTCGTGGACATCATGGAGGTGGTGGGCTTGAGGACCATTTGGGATGGGAGAGTCTTTGCGTTCTTGAGTTGGTAGCGTCGAAGCGTGGGAAGTAAAGAATCTTAAGCCTGGTCATTCGCTGCGCTGCTTTATCAATGAGATAGCTCCATCGCCAACTTACCTGAGAAGGAAAGATACACCATGAAACAGTCAAGCCAATCTCTACTGGAACGCTCGCAGCTGTTTCGTTGTCCTTCAGCTTCTTCCTATGAGTCATGAACAGATACCTCGGTGTATCCCGATTTTTCGGGGATTTCAAAAGTGGCATACATCGTTTTGGAGAAGTCGCGTATTTTGGAGATTTCTCCAATATGCCAAGATCTCCTCATCATGAATGGAGCAAGATGGGAGCATTGCCTGAAGGATTTCGATGCACAAATTTATGTTAACTATTGAGCAATGTGGCTTTCTTGATTGTTTCGTTTGTCCCATCAGTAACGGCCTATCCCTTCATTTATCCGCTGCGTATCGAAAAAAGCTTTCCTTAACAAGGAACTTTTGCTGATATTACCCTAGCCATGTCGGTTTTGAGTCAGTCAAAGGGACAAATAAATAAACCAGTATGATTGAACTAACAGTTGATAGTTCTTATACTTGCAGGTGTAGTAGGAATAATCTTGCTGCAACCTTTCATCGCCTATGCCCGCGACCCATATAAACTTCGTCGTTTCACATCCGCATCATCAATCGCAGCTTTCACCCCTTTATGGCTCATGTACCACAATTATTTCGGGAAGAGGTACATCGCGGTAGATAAAGCGCATGAAAAACTCGGTCCCATCGTGCGCATAGCGCCCAACCATATTTCTTTCGCCGAGCCTGCAGCGTACAAAGAGATATATGGACACAGCACACCCGCAATCAAGGATGAGTGGTACGACAATCTCGCAGCGGGCAATCCTTCGATGGCCACTGCAACAGATAAAACGGTGCATTCGCAGAAGCGCAGAAATCTTTCGAATGTCTTTTCTCCCAAAGAAGTGGTGGTGATGGAACCACGAATCAATATATTAACCCACAAACTGCTCCATGCACTGAAAAAAAAGTCTCAAGGAGAGATGCTCTCAGGCGCTGATAGGTATGCCGTTGTTAATGGAGCATTCGATCTACGCCCCTGGATCAATATGTTTTCATTCGACGCCATGGGAAGTATGTGTTGGTCCTCGGATTTCGGCTTCCTAGAAAAAGGGGACGACAGCTGCTTTGGGCGCACAGCAGAAGGCACCGTCATACCAGTCCACGCAATGGAAACATTCCATGTGGGAGTCGCTTTCACAACACTGCTCGCACACCTACCTCTACAATGGTATAAACTTGGTAGACGGATTTTCAAGAAGACCTGGTCAGGCCAGTGCGCTGAGAATTTCGGGTCCATGACACGCTTCAAGGTTATGGAACGGATGAGCACGCCACCAGCGGGACGCGATTTGTTCTCCCATTTCCCCATCCAAGCGACCGAGAAACGACCAGTTCCGATGAAATTGCCTGAGATCATCGTGGAGAATCAAGTCATGCTTAGCGCAGGTAGTGATACCACGCAGTCGGCTCTTACATATACCATGTTCCTCCTTGCAGCCAATCCGGATAAGCAACGTGCACTTCGCGAGATACTAGAAAAGACATTGCCCGCCGAGGAAGTGAAGGGGGTTGTGGCTTCCTATAACTCCTTGAAGAACATCCCGTACCTCAAAGCCTGTATTGATGAGTCAATGCGACTCTATGCACCTATCGGCTTTGGCCTTCCACGCCGCACCTTAGGAGAAGGGGCCACCATAGCAGGCCACCACATTCCAGGTGGAGTGACGATTTCAGCTCCGGTCTATACGATCCAGCGTAGCGAGAAGCTGTTCCACGATGCATCAAAATACATTCCAGAGCGCTGGTTGCCGGAAGATCCTGATACGACAGAGGAGGAGCGAAGGAACCTGAAAGACTACTATCTCCCTTTCAGTCTTGGAGGGAGAGCATGCATTGGCAGGAATCTGGCCTATATGCAGATGAGTCTCGTCGTTTCTGCTATGGTGATGGCGTTTGATTGGGAATTGGCTAAGCCGGGGTTTGAGATTGTGCCGGAGGAGAAGTTCATCTTCAATTCGGGCCCATTGCCGGTGAGAGCCAGGCCCCGAGTTGAGATAGTCTAGGTGTTTTAGTACGAAAGTCATGAGTATCATTTCGAATGGGTAGCAGTCTCAACTACAAGCAATTCAGGAAGGTAGTCTTGTGTTTGGTTCATGTAAAACTGGTTCGAGACTAGAATGAGCTTGTTCATTAGCAAATTCGGCACTTATTGAACGATTTGCTGCTCTTCATTCAAAGAGGCGCATTGCGAGACCAGGATTATAGGCGCAAGGAGACGCAAGCAGAAATTGAGTGCCGAGAGTATCGAACAGCCTCCCTAAAACTTGTCACATGGGTTTTTAAAATCACAGCTTGTCGAATCCGTATATAGCATTTTACTTTAATTTGCCACGACGAACAAAGCAAGATGATGCATCTAGCCCGTTGAATCCACAAGCCCGCCATCGACTATGATCTCCTGACCTGTAATATATCTCGCCTCATCACTGGCTAAGAATAGCGCTGCATGAGCAACGTCCCAAGCATCACCCCTAAATTTAATCAGCTTTGTTTCTTCATGAAGCTTACTGAAATGAAGAATAAAACTCACATAGTCCCTGCAGGAACCTGCGCATCACGTTTCTTGCAAAAAGCTTCGTAGTCACCCTCAGCATACTTATCTGCAAGAACCTTGACCAAGGGAGTATTAATCAGGCCCGGCACTACTGTGTTGAGCCTCACGCCCTTCTTCGCATATATTACAGCTGTCGTCTTCGTGAATTGGATGACCGCCGCTTTCGTAGCTGCGTACGCTACCTGCGGCTTGCCGATATACCTCAGCCCGGCTACAGACGAAATGTTCACTACCACACCACCCTTGTCTTGTTTCTCCATTATGGGCAACACGAGATGGCAGAAAAGGTAGACACTTTTCAAATTAATGTCCGTTTGTGCATCCCATACTTCTTCGCTCATTTCTGCTGGACCGCCGGGCTCGCTACGAGATTATCTCCCAGTCAGTGTGGTTTCCTCATATCAGAACAAGGGCTGTGGTGTAGATAGCGAAGAAGGATAGAGTTTGTCACTCCTGATGACTTTTAGCCGGAGCTGCTATAATTTTGGAAACAAGCAGTCCAATGGATTTGGAAGCGACCAGAGTGACATACGAGCGTCCTACATTATTAACCAGGATATCTATCCGGCCGTGTTTGGCCATGCAGGCGTCCACAACTGAACGTACAGAGGCTGAAGAGGTAGCATCTCCATGCATGGCAGTGACCATGTTAGCGTCGTTCTCGGCCTGTATGGAAGAGGCGGCGCGTTCAGCGGCGGGTAGAGAGATGTCACAGCCAAAAATTGTCGCACCCTGGCGGGCAAAAAGAGTTGCAATCGTCGTCCCATTGCCCCATCCTGTGAGGTTTCCTCAGCTCATGTAACAGTACCAGTAGAGCATAGTGCAAAGTAACCTTCAGAAACACATCCAATACCACTGACCAGTACCACTTTGCCTGTCAGATCATGGAGAGTCATCGTTTCAGCGTTGGGAACCGGAGCATACAGCAATAGCAGAGCGTGATGATTTAAGGTTATATGTGAACGTGGCGATTGTGCAACGTCTGTGAAGCGTCAAATCCTCCAGCACGGGAAATGAAGCAGAAAAGTTGTCCAACCACGTCACTAGGCGGGAATTGCCCCGCTCGCGTTACTATTCGGCAGATCAGAGGACGGTCGCGACCGTATAAAGAGTTTGTATCCTAGCGTAACAAGTTGACTCATCGACGCCCTGTCCAGAGTGTTCCAGATGTAAAGGTAGGCAATAGCCGGATCGCTCCACTCTTTCCTATGATCCATTCTCTATGTTCATTTTGCTTTCAGTCGCCTGAATTAAGGAGCATTCCCAGCATTCCTTCGGTTTGCCACGCCTGCTGTGACCGTTCAACTTCCATGCGTACGAATCGGTGCATTCGAGCCATGAGCCGATCAATTTGAGGAGATTCTCCCATGTGCGAAGAATACATATCGAGAATAAGCATACCAACATCGACGCAGAGGTTGACATATCGTGGATTGGTGATGTGCACGCAGACCCATTTGAATATTGGTTGGAGAGAGACATCGTCCCGGCCGGATAGTGCGGTACGCATCGCAGAGCGGTGACGGAGAGCTGTTAATAAAGTCACCACGTTAGGCAGGTTGTTTCCTTTCAAGACTTCATCCAGGGCGGCCCCGTATTTGCCCTTTCGTAGCAGATTCTCCCAGGATCTTGGCTTGTAATTGCCTTTAGTCCTGCCTTCAATAACAATATCTGCACCTTCACCTGTGAAGTCTTGTCCTCTTAAACGTTTCTCCCACCCCTTTGGCCTTTTTTTGGCTCTTTTGCGGTCAAGCTCCTCAATATTGCCTTCAATCAACGCTTGCATCTCTTTCTGCCGTTCCTTCTCTTTAACCTTCTGCTGTCCTGATAGGCGTGTCTTGATGGAGAGATTGCCCGATTGCATACCTACCACCAAGTGGCGATCTTCTCTCGTCGTACCAGACCCGACAACGCACAAGGTAAGGATTGGAGACGGATACTTAGATCCAGCGACCACGTTCCAGGCAGTAGTCTCAAACACTTTGAGATGTCCGTCTAGCCCGCCGCTGACTAGCCTTGTGTTGTTGGAGGCCAAATGCAAAGAAGTGACAGTCTTCTGGTGGTTTCTCAACAGTTGCAAAGGTCGGGCTGCGACTAGATCCAACACTGAAATCTGATTATCTGCAGCCGCGAGGACAGTGGTACCGGAGGGCATTGGCAGTACATCTTCAACAGGCGCTGCATGTTTAAATGTCATTACTGCATTAAGCGGGGTCCTAGGATCCCATAGTTTGACAGTCTGGTCATAGCTCCCTGAAACCAATAAATTAGAAGCCTGGCCGGGCATGAAAGCCCCGCTCCTGATGTAGTCCTGGTGGCCGACAAAGGTCAACATACTCTCCTGGCTTGGAAGATCCCATAACCTGATTGTCCGGTCGTCGCTCGTGCTCATCAGTGTTGTCGGCTCGGTAGGTGAAAACTTGGTAGCCCATACTGGCTGCTTGTGCTCTTTCCACGTCTTTAAGATAGCCCTAGAGTTGACATCAAAGACTTGGATTGCTCCACTCTCGTCTCCAGCAACCATGACACGACCATCACGTCTGATTTCCGCGCCATGGGCAATATCGTCGAAACGAGAGATTGTCTTAACAAGTTTCCGAGTCCGAATCGAGAAGATTTGGACACGTGTCCCAGTGGTGACCGCAAAGTGATCGGAGGCTTGTGCGATTGCATTGGAAGGGGGTAGAGGATTGGAGATGTGAGTAATTGGACTGTTTGCCGGCGAAGGGACTAGTAGTTGTGATTTGAAGGTGCGCCAGTACGTTTGCTCTGGTGTCAGAGGGGAAGGGCCCGGAGGTAATTTCACGGGCTGAATAGCGAGGACTGAAGCTGACATTTTTTTCTCTCAACCTGACATGCGAAGCGTTGAAGCTCGAGAATTGCCAGCCAAGCCCAGTTATAATCGTTTCGTGCGCTCCAGAATTTGAACATGGTAGTATAAGGCTGAAAACCGCTAGCTGTTTTGACACTAGTGGATGTCTACTCCCCCGCCTTCCGCTCGCTTAGGTACCTAGGTAATATTGGCAGGGGCTCTTGGCGATTCGGAAGCTGAAAGATTCTTGGGGCGCAATGTAATCCTTCGTTCGAAATGATAGCCTGCTGCGTTGTAGTTGTTCTTGAAGCGTGTCCCTTATTGTCCATGCGTAGCCACGGTCCCATTCCTGTCTCACCTCCGCCCTCTAGTCGCACTCCGCATTCCAGCCTTCTCCATCTGTTCCGGGATTGGGCGGCCTTCAAAACGGCATGTCCAGGTCGCACATAGAGCAACAAGGCCTGTTACAACCCGAGTCCTTTGACCTCGATGACCTTGATTCCTCTGAACCTGCGCATCAAAACGGGCACGCAAGGTATCCGGGAGAAGAACATTCTCGTTTGCGAAAGACTTTCATTTCTTCATGGCTAAGACCCCGTTATGTTGTGATCGCGCTGGCTACCGTTGCGGCGCTGCTACTTATTGGTGTTGGCATAAACCGAGGCAGAGGGTTCAGACTTACCAAAGACCCTCCATATCTACCGCCTTCAAGGGGCCCCGATGGCCCCGGCAAGCAATGGGCTAAGCCTAGCGAATTCAAGATCGTTGGGTTGATATTCTTTGGGCGGCCATCTGTTGTTGCTATACTGGACTGCTATTTGAAGAGGAACCTTGTATCCAGTGGAGGATGGCTAGACGAAGTTCATTTCGTGGTGAACACGAAGAAAGAGGAGGACATCAAATATTTGGAAGAGTTAATAAAGACGAGCGACTCGTATAAGATGATTACTATACCGTCAATCGGATACAACGAGGTCTGGGGAAATGCTGTGGAAAGAAATGTTATGTACATTAAAATTGACGACGACATTGTACGTGCGCTCAAATTCAGAATCGTGATACTGACTAACAATATTCGAAATAGGTATACTTTAATGATGAAGCTATAGCTGACATAGTCTATACGAAGATACACCACCCAAACTCACTTGACGTCGTGGCCAACCTGATCAACAGCCCCGAAACAGGCTGGCTTCACTACCGACTGGGCGCCATACACTCCTACTTGCCCGAAATGCAACCTCCTAAGGATCCTAGCCCCGATTCTAAAGGACCAACTGCATGGCGCGCATCGGCGCTACCGGAATATAAGGGCGACATGGAGTTCCCGGTTAGAGGAATCCGCAACGGCAAAGAAGACGATGGTAGCACTCTTGAAATAGGGTCACCCGGGGGACCTCCGTTCAAGGGCCATCGCTGGCTGCCGCTTCCAGAGAACGAAAAGAATCTTTGGCGGACGCCGATGGTAGAGTCAAAATACGATCCCGATGGACCGGATTGGGGAAGTTGGTCGCTTGGTGCGCAGGCGCATTACTCTTTTCTTGAGAACCTGGAACATGAGAATCTAGAATTGTATCACTACGGGCATGGCATTGACGATGAAAGAGAAGGTATCTGGAACATGGCATATGGTCGGATGAATATCAACTTCATGGCGATCTGGGGGCAAGATGTGCTAGACAATTTGCCGTTTAGTACGTTTGATGACGAGCTTGAATTGAGTGTCACACTCAACAAGAAGTTAAGAAGACGTGAGTCTTCCGATTGCAATCCCGGGTTTGGACAGAGTCCAGTACTGATATGGTATCGATAGCCTTACTTGTCAATACTCACGCCATCGCAGCACATTTCAGCTTCCGATCACAGCACGAAATGTACGATACAGACTTGCTAGATCGGTATCGCGCGTATGCGAACGAAAAGATCTGCGCCAAAGACAATCAGATTAAGATACCTTAGAGAAGAAGATGCCCCTGAGGTTGTCTTTGGACTACTCACCGGACCATTAATTGCCAGCGGAAGAAGAGGTGCCCATTTCAGAGATGACAACTTGGATTGTCAGATCATCGAGTCGACCATTCGTTCCTAACTTCGACGAAGTGTTTGTTGCCACTTTGTCCTTCGAGACAGAATTTAGATTCCAGGCACTTAGCCACCGATCGAGTATTTGACAAAGTCCAATCCTAAGATCGCAAGCCACCGGATCAAACGTCTCGTTGTCCTCAAACACCATATCACGGGACAGGCACTAGACAGCGTTGAGCTTTGAGTTAAATTGCAGGCCAAAATCTGTGCTACACTACATGGACCACATCAGCCGTACGAATTCTCATTGCTGGAACCTTGGAGGGTGCGGAGAGAGAGCATGAGCCTGATTATTATCGTTTCTGTATTTAAGTTAAGCGAATCTTTACTGTATCTACTTTGAGCGTCTAGATACCCATGCATCCTCGCATATTCCCCTTTCCCTTAAACACCATTTGTTTTACCAGCGTACAGGAGGACTACCAGCATCTCTGTACTTAATTCTCCCTATTAGCTATCCATAGTTCACAAGATATCCAACCACCCCCTCCCCCATCCCCAACTCCTTCTCCGCGCCCAAGCCTCAAGCTCAACAACACAACGAAAAAGCCCGCCCCCTTCCCCTTTCGCATCAGTGCAAAAGCCAGTGCCACACGCAACAAGCGTCCTACCACGACAAGCCCAGCAAGATACCTATTGCCATCGCCCAAAAATAATAGTTTGATGTAATTGGGCGGCCTTTCAGCGATCAAACTGAAAAGAACAGATACTACAGTTCTTCTTAGCGGAGATGGCAAGAGTGCTTTGTGAGAGAAAAGAAAAGCTCCTGGAAGGGGGCTTTTATAGGAGTAGCGGGTGCTGGGTTGGTGGTGGGAGATATGGTAATGGCGGGTGGGTGAGTCGTTGGGAGAGGGTTCGAGTCATTGGAAGGGATTTGAGTCATTTGGCACCAAGTAACGTGAAGTGGAGTGGCAATGATGACAGGAAGTTTTCTTATAGAATGAGTGAGCATGCGGTTTAACTGAGGTGGCTGGAAGTACTTGTTCAGTTCCGTCTGTGTTTCTTTAACAATAGCGAAACGCAGGTTACACAATTCACAGCCCTCTCCCCTATACAATCATATTAACGCCCACGCTCGCAGCCATGACAGCTTCTAACGGATGCGTGAGCCAGTGTCATTTAGAATGGTCCGTCGTATCTGTTACACCCCCTTACTCCTCGTTACGATCTGGCATTCGTAGCTCATCTGTTCTTAGCTATAATAGCGTGCTATGTAAAGTGATAGATTGGTAAATACAAGTATTGAAGTTGAAGATAAGGGAAAGGATTGAAATACATTTCGTAGAAGAGACCGTGCACCGACCGTATTATGACAACAAACTCGGACCTCAGGACTGCTCCTATTATTACTGCTGTTCAAAGACCGAACCGCAAGCAAGAAGAGAAATAGCTCAATGCACACCCTTCAGACCTCCGGAGATCCAACTTACTGCTCCTGTTGTCGCGGTAGCCGCTCCGTTTCCTCCCTCTAATCAACTAAAAAGTCTCGCCAAAAAGCCCTTCGGTCCATCCCTCAACCTTGGATCCCCACTCCCCCCTCCCGAACTCCTCTTTTCATCCCTATAGACCCTCTCCCTCTCCCTCTTCATCTCCCTCGCCTTCCTGGCTGCTGTCTCCGCCTCCTCTAACTCCTTCCTTTTCCTCCTCAACTCCCTCCTTGCTTCCGCTTCAGCCTCGTCCAATTCCTTCCTCTTCTTCCTCCGTTCCCTTCTCGCCTCGTCATCCTCTAAATCCTTATGAGGTCTCCGGTCCGCACTTCGGGCTTTCGTCTGGGCTTCTTGTCGACTGCTTGTTGCTGTGCTGACGGTGGTGGATGCGCGGGCCCGGCCGGAAGAGCGACCTGAGGAGCGAGATTTAGAAGTTGAAGATTTGTCATTGACGCGGAGGAGGAGGCCGGTGTCGCTTTCGGCACGGGGCATAACATCGAGGATCCTGGGGCGGAAGACAGAGGGTCTTTTCTCTGGCTCCTTTTCCTTTTCTTTGCGGCTGGATTTACGCTCTGACTTGGGACGCTCGTTGACTATACTTCTCTCGCTCGTTCTGGAACTAGTATGGGGTCTACTTTGCTTCTTTTCTTTGGCTTCTTTAAGGATCTGAGCGACGTCACCTGATTTTGCTGTTGAAGCGCTGACATCGCTTTCGCGGCGTTTGTGGGAGGTGTCGACGCTGCCTTTCGTCGATGATGATTTACTATGACGACGTTCACGTTCCCATCCTTTTGATTGACGACGTCGTCTGGATGAGGTCGGAGATGGAGGCGGTTCGAGTGGGGCTGCATCGCCAACTGGTTCTTCAGCAATAGCTTCTTCAATTGCTGAAGGGGCCTCAGGAGTTGGGTCAGCTGCAGCCTCAGGAGTTGGATCAGCTGCAGCCTCAGGAGTTGTTTCAGCTACTGGATCTGCCGCTGCCTCCGGTACAGGCTCTGCCGGCGGATCTGCTGCTACTTCTGGAGTAGGTTCCGTAGGGGGTTCCGCAGGGTTTTCTGCTGCAGCCTCGAGAGCCGGTTCGGCTGCTGGTTCGGCAGCAACTTCCTCAGCAGCCGCTAGCGACGCTCCTCCTGCCGAGTCTACGGCGATCTCCCCAGTGCCTGCAGGAGGTTCTTCCGCTGCCGCCTCTGGCGCTTTCTCTTCGATAGCAGGGGAAGCTTCCTCTACTGGTGCTGGTGGAGGCTCTTCGGTGGCCGTAGGAGCCTCTTTCTCTTGCTGTTCTAGCGCTGGCTCTTCGGTAGCTGGGGCAGCCTGCTCTTCGGCTGGGGCAGGGGCAGGCTCTGCGGCGGCAGAGGGAGCTTCATCGACTGGTGCTGTTGAAGGCTCTTCTGCGGCTTTGGGAGCTTCTTCCACCGCCAGCTCAGGTGCTGGCTCCTCGGCGGCCACTGGAGAAGACTCTGCTGGTGGCTCTGGCGCTGTTTCCTCAGCTGCTTGTCCCGGCTCCGACGGTGTTGCTGCAGGAGGCTCTTCTGGAGTAGGTTCCACCGCGGACTCTTCGTTGGCTGGTGGGCTTGATTCTGCTGGAGCTTCTTCGCTCGCCGACGTGTTTGATTCTACAGGAGGCTCTTCGGTTGTAGATAAATTTGGCTCAATGGGCTGCTCATGAGATATTTCTTCTGTAGCGGGCGGAGCCTCGCCATCGCCAGCTTCTTTTGGGGTTTCATCAGGAGTCTCTGCAGCTGGCGCCGATTCTGCAGGCGAAGGTTCTTCGGCTGCCGCCGTGGGAGCGTCTTTATCGTCTGACTCACCCAATACTTGCTGTGCGGGTTCGCCCACTGGTACTTCTTCGTTTTTCACAGGTGCAGCTTCATTCAAAGCGACTTCTTCGCTTGCAGGCTTATCTTCTGTTGGTGCTTCCTCGATGGCTGCTGCTTCAGCTGCAGGTTCCTCGGGAGCTGTGGGCTGTGGGTCTTCAGCGGGCTTTTCTGGCGCTTCCTCTTGCTTGGACTCTGCGGGCTTCTCTGAGCTCGAGGCCTCATCTAGTACTGGCTCAGCTGCTAGAGCGTCTTTTGGGTTATCTTCGGCTGGTGGCACTTCTGGAGGTGCATCTTCGGTTGCTGGAGGGTCAGCCGCTGCAGCTCCCTCGGATGGTGGATCTACTGATGACCCTTCCGATGCTGGAGTATCTGCTGGTGGAGTAGAAGCATCTTGGGGTGGCTCGGTTGGTGCAGGCTCGTCCGGTTTAGTTTCAGCTGGTGCAGATTCTTCTGGCGCAGACTCCGTTGGCGCAGGTTCCGTTGGCGCAGGCTCCGTTGGCGCAGGCTCCGTTGGCGCAGGCTCCGTTGGCGTAGGCTCCGTTGGTGCAGGCTCTTCTGCTTTGATTTCAGCTGGTGTAGCAGGTTCTTCGGGCGTAGGTTCCGCTGGCGCAGGCTCTTCGGCTTTAGTCTCAGCTGGTGCAGCAGACTCTTCTGGTGCAGGCTCCGCTGATGCAGGCTCCGTTGGTGCAGGCTCCTCTGCTTTAGTTTCAACTGGTGCAGCAGATTCTTCGGGTGTAGGTTCCGCTGGCGCAGGCTCTTCTGCGTTAGTTTCAGCTGTTGCAGCAGTTTCTTCTGGTGTAAATTCCGCTGGCGCAGTCTCTTCTGCTTTACTTTCAGCTGGTGGTGCAGAGTCCTCTGGTGTAGACTCCGCGGCTGCGGGCTCTTCTGCTTTAATTTCAGCCGGTGCCGAATCTTCGGGCGTGGGCTCCGACGCTGGAGTTGCTTCTGGAGCGGGCTCGGCAGGGGCAGCTTCAGGTGCCGCGGGCGCAGGTTCCTCTGCTGGTGGCTCTGTGGGTGCTTGCTCTACAGGTGGCTCTGTGGGTGCTTGCTCTACAGGTGGCTCCGCTTGAGGGGGATCAGCATGACCTTTCTTCGACTTCTTAGACTTCTCGTTCTTTTTCTCGTGTTTTTCCTTCTTGTCCTTCTTTTCGTGCTTCTCTTTCTTCTCACTCTTCTCCTTCTTCTCGCTCTTCTCCTTATCAGCCTTATCCTTCTTTTTAACTAAGACAGCATGCTTTGACTTAGATGACTTTGGCTTCTTCTCCTTAGGCTTCTCGTCTGTTGGGACTTCGGGAGCCGGAGGCGGTATATCGTCAGAAGGCGCTGCATCCGCAGGTGCCTCTGGTTCTGCTGCAGGTGCTTCTGGTTCCGCTGTAGGTGCTTCTGGCTCCACTGTAGGTTCTGCTGGTTCCGCTGCAGGCTCTTCCGAGGCCGGAGCTGGAGCCTCAGCTTCTGGCTCTGCTACGGGTTCCTCGGGAGCTGCTGGTGCTGGTTGGGACTCTGGCTCTACCGCGGCTTCTCCGACCACTGGAGCTTCAGTGTCTCCTTCTGGAGCGTCTTTACTCTCTTCGGCAGCTTCACCTTCAGGAGCGGGCGGATTTTCCTCTGGGGTTTCTGCGGACTCTTTAGCCTCCTCTGGTAGAGGTGCATCTCCCGATCCATCTTCAGCTGGGGGGCCCTCATCAGATACAGGAACACCACCGTCGGCATTTTCCTCACTCGGAGGCTCTTCTGGCGGGTCAGTCGCGTCTTCCGCATTGGCTTCTTGTGGTTTCATCAGCAACGATGGCTTTTGCATACAACAAAGGTACACTCACCAGGCTCTTCCGGTGCGGCTTCTTCTAGTGGAGGTGCCTCTGCTTCAGGTTGGCCACCTCCGTTGTCGTCTTTGGGAGGCTCCTCGGGAGGGTTTTCTTCTGGCGGAGGTTCCGGAGGGGCGTACGGATTCCGCGGTGGAGTAAGCACAGGTGGTGTAGGGGGGTGAAATACCGGCACGCTCGAGTACCGAGCAGTATGTGTTTCAACGGTGTGCCAGGTCCATGTTTTTGGCTGGCCGTACATTGGCATTGGAGCCTGGTGATACATTCGCTGGGCCATCTTGAAGGATCTTGTGCTGTTTCCTCACAATTGAGACTCTGGACGGAAATGTGGTAGGGATGAGGCAATAAATGAGAATCTTTCTATGACCGAGCCATAACGCTCTTCTCTCTTGAGAAACCGCAGTAGCCAATCGGACATTAAAGTCTAACGTGGGGTTGGGTCGAATGACCAGGAAAGATAATCACACAAATAGGAAAGGCGTTTGATGCAATAATAAGCAACAATGAGCACAATAGGCTCGGCATGCTGGGTTGGGAGGGTTCCCAAATCAGCGAACGACGTGAGCTTTGAGCCAACATTCGTATCACAGAGATGGAGAGTATCGCGCACCCCCATCGCTTACAGGTAGAGTCTGCAGTTTCCGAGTCTTGCATCATCTGGAGCTTTCGATAAGCGTGGAGCGGCCAATTGGAGCCACGTCAAGAAGCAGTTTCACCAAAGAACGTAAAGAGCGTAAGAGGCCGGCATGTGGAGGTGTAAGCTAAGAATGGTTTGGCAGACCAATGTTCGCATTGGCGGATGCATGATGAGGTACCGTCTGAGTGGTGCCTCACTTTCTCACAACCTTCAGTGGTCCTGTCCCCGTGGGGACTCCGGCCACCAGTAGGCCGCTTGATGCCCAACGTTCTGTACCCCTGATTCGAGCATACACTAGATGCACAGGACTAAGGGGACACCCCCCATTATGAGCTCGCATTAGATGTGAACTTACAATTTCCCTCTGCATTGCAGAGAAAAGGCGCATCGAATGTCTGTATGGCCGAAAGAAGAGACCATAGAAAAGGTGAGGCAATACTTTTGGCCGTCGGGCTTTCCAGGAACAGGAAGCGCTGGGGGGCGTTTTCCGGGTCCGCCCGCCCTGCGATACCGGCCCTCCAGATCAAAGTCTTGGCAAGTTCCCTGCCCGAAACAGTCTTGCATAGGGGTACCTTAGGTACCTGCTCACCTTTACTCTGTTCCCCCTAGAACTAGGACGCCTGCAACACCCAACCTGGCTTGTTTTGATGCATAAGCAGCTCGCCATCCCTTACCTCCCCTCATCGTAATATTGGCGCTTAGATATCGAATCTTCCACCTTGGACTTATCACTTGGGAGCAATTGGTGGCTTCAAGCTCCAGGAGGGACTGTGAAAGTTGCCCCACCCACGGGTAGGAATCATGCTGGAAGAGTAACACCAGTAACACAGCTCAGGCATCAGTCTCATGACTCGCACCCGGATAAGAATCCAACATGGCACGCGAGGCAACTATCCATCGAGAAATCCTGATTACGCACCTGAACCGCTTGCTTTCTGCTCGGGCATTTCCAAAGACCATATGTCCTTCAGAGGTGCCACGAGCATTGACTGCTATAGAGCTTCAGACCCTTGGAGTTTCCGACTGGAGGGACCTTATGCCTGAGGTCCGCGAAATGCTTTGGGATCTACGTCAACGTGGTCAGGTTGACATCCTCCAGAAAGGATCGCTGGTACCTGATGATGTTGATTTGCCAGACATCAAGGGTCCAATTCGGGCGAGAAAGATCCCATGCTGATCGATGAAGTACATCGGCAGGCAGATCACCGCCGCTGTTTGTAATCGGTTTCAATGACAGTAATATGACGAGAGAAAGGGCATGAGCCTTTTTGGGCAGAATATTGACATACTTGTCGTGTTCTTATCGACCAGCCTGATCTCGACCTCACGCAAAGATGTCACGTGCCTTGTTTGCCTTATATATATTGGCACCGCCTCATTGCACCAATAGCTGTAGCCAGCATGGAATCGCAGCGGTGACGCCTTACTCCGTCCGCTTCCGACTCTGCAAACCTTCTGCCTTTGGTGGAGTTTGTCTCAGTAATATTGCTACAAATCGTCGACCGCCAGAGCCATCGCACACATGTCTACTGAACGGGAGGGGTAGCACGGGCCTAGTTTCGTAGAGTGAAGACACAGATCGACTCGACTAACCGTTGAGCATGATTTACTCAATGTTTCGAGACAGTTCTCGAGGTGGGATGTCAGGTCGAGGGAGTGAGAGACGCGGTTTGAGAAGTAGACCCAGGCAGGTTCTCCTCGCCTTAGTCAAAAAAAATGGGGCGTTCGCGGGTCAGGTCAGAATCCAATACTCGGATGACATAGTTTTGCGCAAAGAGCCTGTCTTTAGATCTGGTGATCAGAGTTGAATTAAGAACAAGCAGAGATCAATATCATTATCGCTCTCAGCATACAGACGGTGGTTTAGTTTTTTCGCGCCATGCGGCCTCGCCTCAATGTTAGGCAGCAATGTCACGTGCCTCTGCCTAAGATTGGGAGCATAGCCTCTGTTCCTTCATATGTTCATTGGAAGTCTCCTCGTATAGCTAGCTTTACTGCTTCCACCCTCAATAAACTCTGTTTTACTCACTTGAAGAATACTGGCGACAACTCCGCGGTGGCAATGTCATCTGGCTCCAGCGTGAACGATGGAAAGTTCCATGACTTCCTCCTACAGCCAACGGAGATTACCAAGGTTGTCATCGACTTCAAAACGACTGATCTACCAGAATACGACGGCTTATACGCCACAGTGTTGGACAATGTCTTCACAGAGCAGGCATGCCAGACCTTAATCAACATGGCAGAGTCTACCGCAGGCGGCGAGTGGGAGGAAGCTATGGTGAATGTTGGCAATGGAAAGCAAAGAACCATCAAAGACACTCGGGACTGCGGCCGTATCATTTGGGATGACTACGATATGGCTGCGACAATATGGGCGCGGATTAAGGACCAAGTGCCAGAAATTCTAACATTGAAGAATCAGCCACGTATCACTGGCTATGGACCAGTGAAGAGAAATGAGACCTGGAAGATGTCCAGACTCAACGAACGGATGCGCTTTCTTAAATACCAAGAAGATCAATATTTTAAACGTAAGTAAATTGACGCCTTTCCATCACTACTGCAAATCATGAATCTAATCGGTGCTTTTCAGCGCACCAGGACGGCTCCTATGTAACTCCTGACGGCAAAGAAATCTCGTTCTACACGCTCCATCTTTACCTCAATGAGAATCCAGGCGGCGGAGGAGCCACGACTTTTCACTCTGACTACCTCGACCGCGAGTTTAACGTCGAACCCAAACCAGGTCGGGTGCTCATCTTCCAGCACCGTGGCCTCCTCCACTCGGGCGCAGACGTCATAAAGGGAACAAAGTACACAATGCGTACAGATCTGATGTATAAGAAAGTAGATGAATGAGTAGATCGTCCCATTTCCCGCCATTCCATGCAATATGTGCTACACAAACGCCCGAGCCCGCTCTGATGCGTTACCACCTTCAATCATGCAATGCTCATTCCCGTGCTAAGATCTAACCAATATTCATACACCCAAACCCCCTTCCACTAATCACACCTCCCATCTGCCCAACCCATCCTCCACCTTTCTTCCCACTTCTCACAGTCAAACTCCCCCTTCCCCAACTTCCTGTTAACCTCATTATGGGCCTCACACATCCATCTCCCCAGTTCGCCTCTCCCGCGCACCCTGGGCTCATTCCCCTCCCTCTTCATCCACGCCTGGAAATCCTCGGCGCAGACCCAACAGGGGTAGAGCTTTGAAAAGAGAGACAGAAATTGCCGCATTTCGGTCTGTTGGGTGGGAGTTGCGGTTGGGGGGTAGGAGGCGGTTAGAGTGTGCAGGAAGGTCCAGGTGCTGCGGCCTAGGACTTCCACGTCCGGGGGGCAGTCATCTGGAAGTGTTGCTTGTGTCCTGGTAAGGGTGGTAGAGGGGGGGGCGTTTTTCGTTTCCTTCTTGGTCATGGCGGCCCAGGAGGCGAAGGATGTGCAGGAGCGGCAGCTATATTCAGGTATATTTAGCACATTTACTCGAGCGTACATTTCCGCTGGAGATTATATTAGAGCTGCACATACGGTTTCCCATCGGGACCCAGTACTACGCCCTTCGGTATAGCTTTCTTCTGCGTCTTCGCTTTCTCTCCTTCCGCTGGCTCGGCTGTGGGCTCCTGGCCTTTCTTCTGTACATCGCTGAAGAATTTGTCCATGCTCCCTTTAATGTACCAGCAGCAAAGACGCCGTTGTTAGGCCTCATGTTTACAGATTTGTCATGGCAAAACCTCGGCACCAATTTGCGGACATGACGCACCCCACCTCGTCCTCTCCCATTCAGACATCCAATAACATTCAGGGCCATAGTTAAGCTCATACCCTCGAATTCCCCTGATGACGCCTTGATGAGACCTGCCATTGGCGGTATCTTCATGCCGCATTATCACAAGCTGAGCATGGCATCTCCTCCTTGAATCCCTGAGTCATTCGTCCCCACTACCGTTGCGAAAATAGATCAGAACACGCAACAAGCTGCAGAGGCATCAAGAGACCACTATCCTTTTGATCCCCATCATTGATCTATTATCAAGATCTCTTGCCAGCTCATTGGCATGTATCCCCCTTCCTCCCTCCTGACCCTGCCGCTCGAGGTCCGCCAACATATTTACTCCTACATCCTCATCAACAAATACCCCGAACTCTTCCTCTGGAGCTATCGGAACTACTCCGCATACTGCCTCTCCCTAACCTGTCGCCAGCTCTACCTTGAAGCGCTTAACTACTACTACGCCAAGAACGTCTTCCGGCTCTCCCTTATCGACTATGAATGCCTGCCAACCCAACTGCCCGCATGGTCCAAGAGAAGGGCTGACTATCTAGAAATCAATCTAAAAAGAGTGCAACACCTCCAATTAGAGATGGAACTATACGATGACAGGCTATCTGATCCTCTGCAAGTGGAGCAGCCAGAGCGGTTCCGCGACGCTCTGATGCACGCAAGGCAAGGGTCTGTGGAGAAGTGCTGGCTGAAAAGTCTTGATATACAGGTCTGCGGACCGCGATCGTGGCGCGAAATCTGCGATTACACAGCGCAGGGTACCGATGAGAAGATGGCACGGTATATAGCTTTCTTACAACCATTGAGAGGGAGGATTGGGAAGCTCACAATCTTCGGTCGGGAAGTGACGCTGGATGGTAAGGACGTCGGAGCCGACAATGATACCAAGATTGACGATTTCAATGGGACTCCAGGAGGCCATAACATGTGATTTATAAACACTATGGGCTATGTGATTTCAGCTCTTCGAACCTATTATAACCATAAAGAATAAGGTAATCTCCTTCAACCAATACGCTACGATTCCTGAGCCTCGGGACACAGGAAGGAATCGGGACCAAACATTTGACATACTATTCACAGCCGCCGCGAACTTCAAATTACGGAGCTTGTTGGACCAGACCTGTCAACAAACGGACGTAAGTAATAGCGATCCAGTACTTTTACCAACTTTTCAACCTTGAGCAAGCCGAGGAAACACTACTTCCAGCTTTTTATGTCGCTAGCGAGCCTGAGTAGTAGTTACAGTCTGACATGGACGCCGAAAAAGAACTGATGGGGAAGAGAAATAGAGCATCATTCATGAATCAGAAAGCCTTTTTATGCGCCACTGGATCGTCGTTCATACAATCAATTTGGAGTCTTCCTTCAAATCTTTGATTCTCACAAACAAGCGTTCGAACTGCACCATTTTCGAAGCATGGTCGTGCAAATGGTGGAGCTTGTGCCCTAGGCTCTTGTAAAGAGTCTTCCTTGCCGTATTCCCGTTTTTAAAACGTCTTGTGGACGTCTTTATCGATAAGAGGCTGTAACGAACGATTGTGACTGTCACTTAATAACATCCAAAGCGGAAGAAGTGTATTCTGAACCACTCCAATCTGCTAAATGTATCAAATACTGTGGTCTCTTAAGATGGCAAATTCTTTGCAGACCGATAGAGCCAAATTTTATTGTAATTAAGTGAGAAAACTGCACTTCTTGTGTGCTCTCGCACCAGAGCAGCCTGTGAGCGTTGCACAACCAAACGAGAGTTGTTGTAACCCACCTCCCAGCCTTGGTTACAATTCAGTCCCTGGCTGTTCCTTACGTTGATGGTTGATTGAGCCTCCTGGCGAATCGATTTGCAAGTCCGTGGGATGCTGGGAAAAAGAGGGTGCGTCTCATCCCTGAGTTGGCACCCCAAGTCCTGTTCCCTTCGCTACTTGCACCACTCGCATCAGCAGAGCGGGCACCAGCAAGCAGGATTCAATACAAGTAGTCCACTGTATATAAGTAATCCAATTTCAATGGGAAGACCAAGGAAGGAAAAGATTCCGTCGGTCTTCGAGGGTCAGTGTGATTGAAACCTTCAAGTCGTAGTCCTGACAAAATACTATGATGAGGAAGAACAGCCCCAGTTATTCAATCTGAAGGTAGGTGAAGACCTATTAGCACAAGAGTCGTATGTTAGTACTGACTATATTTCAATTGACATGAAACGGTGAGAGGAGAATGTTATATTCGCGAACCCTAAGACTGTTCTTCAGCAGCCTCAGTTACGAGTGAAGAGTCACGTTCAGGATTCAATTAAACCAGCCGGCCAGGTGTTGCCCTGGTATGCCAGAGCAATAGGGCTGACTCCCGCAAGCGCTAAGCGAGTCTTGGCACGCACACCCAACGTTGTTCCTAGGACCAGCGATCCTCACAGCATCGACAACATTAAGAACATCATCAATCGCAACAATGCCTACTCGACTGACGAAGACCCGCAAGCACCGTGGCCACGTGTCTGCAGGCCACGGCCGCGTTGGCAAGCACAGAAAGCATCCTGGTGGACGAGGTATGGCTGGTGGACAACATCATCACCGAACAAATCTCGACAAATATCATCCCGGTTACTTTGGGAAAGTGGGCATGCGATATTTCCATAAGCTGCAAAATCAGTTCTGGAAGCCAGTGATCAACCTGGACAAGGTGAGCGGAAGCAATTTTACTTACAATGCGGTCAACGGACGGTGAAACCGAATACCCCGTTGATAGCGCATATAAAATCTGCTGAAGAGAAGGGTAGAAGCTTGGGTAATGGAAAATCGTACACGATGCTAACATTGGCATTTGTACTACAGCTCTGGTCCCTCGTTCCCCAAGAAAAGCGCGATGAATACCTGGCCGACAAGAAAGGCGACACAGCACCCGTGCTCGATCTATTACCACTAGGTTACTCGAAGGTGTTGGGCAAGGGGCGGATTCCAGAGATACCCATGGTCGTGAGGGCGAGATTTTTCAGTCGGGAAGCAGAGAGGAAGATCAAGGAGGCTGGAGGTGTGGTGGAGTTGGTCGCATAGGTTGAGGGTTGAGGAGGGAAGGTAAAATCCTTGTGGCTATACACATCTGCTAGCATCATCAATGGCAATGTTTGAACAAGCAGCGAGGCTCCTTTGCGCATGCTAGCTCCATACCAGGCCCCAGGTCTCGGCAGGACCAAAGTGACGAGCTTCATGCATTAAGAGCTATCTAAGTACAAAACCAAGACTAGGGGTATATGATGCCCAGTAGTGCCTCTCCAATGCTCCTCTATATCTCTATTGCCTTTATAATACATTCATCTCATCTGGCTCCGTGTCAAAGAATGTCTCTTCTGCCAGAAAGTCACTCGCGAGTGCTGCCCTTGCAGATATCCTTCTTCGAGGATCTAACTCTAAGCATTGCTCCAGAAACTTGACAGCGTCTTTGACCCCGGGGTCAAGGTCTCCCTCGTTATCAGACCCCCTTGCGGCGGTCGACCATTGGATGATCTGAGCCAAAGAAAAGCCCTGTTTGCCGACCGTGGGAATGGTACATTCGAACATGGCGCCATGAAGCATTGCACATTGCCTCATTTTTTGTTGCCCAAAGATAGTAGCAATTTCGATCATGGCCTCAATGTCGTCGGCAGAGTTGAAAAAGGGAAATCTCTGCGCGAGGATGGTGAGCAGAATAACTCCTACTGACCAAATATCGATCTTCGTCGTTTGCGCAGTGCACTTAAGGAGGACCTCGGGGGCTCGGAACCCTCTTGTCCCAGCTCGATTTGCTCTGCGTGACGGTCTTGGATCGTTCTTTGGGTATCCTGTAGGGACTGGCTGATTCCGGGCCCGACTCGCATCGATCTTGGCCTTTCTGTTGGTTGGATGATCCTGGCACAAGCAATGTTGTTGGTCGGTACCCTCTCGCTATTACTAGTTAGTATAGATCGGAACGAAACGTTCTGCCCATTTCACCTCAGCTAATCCAAAATCTACTAAAACGCCTCGCTGTCGCTCAATGTCATATAAGAAATTGCTAGCAAATTTAGCAGTGTCTGGATAATTTGTGGTCTTATCGCTCACGTTGGCTTGATGTCTCTGTGGATGATTCCATGCTTGTGAACAGCAGCAAGGGCTTCGAACATGGACCGAAAATATGTCTTGATATCGTGTACGTTCATACTACGGTAAAACACCTAGATGAATCAGCTCACCAAACGGAGAATAATTCGAAGACAATGTACTCGGAAGTCTTGGTGCCGGAAATGAGGCAGTATAGCGACGACTTGGTCCTGGTGTCTGAAAGCGGTGATCAAAGGGCAAACAGCCTTGCATCCCCTCAAGTCGTGGAGTAATTCAAGTTCATTCTGTATCCTCATTGGGCTACTTGTGACGTAAATCTTCTTAATGGCAACATAGATAGGCCGACGCTGCGGCTGCTGGTTCTGACTGTTGACAAGGGTAGTGGAAGCTTGCGAATCGTCATGTTTCCGTCGTTTGAATGGCGGAGATGTCCATTTCGAAGCGTCATTTGACTCTATATCCCAGTCGTTCTCATAATATTCGTAGTGGAGGTCTTCGGCTTTGTAGACCGTTGAGAAAGTACCTGAAAATAGCAATCAGCCAATTGGCTTGCCAATTGTTTTCGTGACGCTTTGAAATATCACCTTCGCCAATCCTATCAATCATACGAAATTTCAATCCATTCTCTCGAAAAGTCTCCTCTAATTTAGCCATCTCTTCCTGAACAGACCCATCAAACTCTAACTCATCATCGTCCGAGGAGACTTCAGAACGTTGGGAGTCTGCTGATATCGCCTCACCCTCTGGATCATCATGAGCTCTATACCGTGCTTCAGGACTCAGCCCCAACTTTCCACTAAGGGTAGTTGCAGGGACAAGACTTGTACCAGTAAGAAAAGGATTCTCTTCTGCAATTGACCCTGCGCGAGTTGCCATTGCTTTACGTCAGTAACCTGGAGTATAGACAGACATCCCCCTCAATTTGAGACCAAGAAAAGAAACACCTTTCGAAGTGTAGCTTCCGATCCTCGCCAGGCTGTCATCGGTATGCGATGGGGATACCCATGTCATTGAGTTGGGTCAGATAACCCTTAGCGGGGCATGCGCGGAACGCGTCTAAGTAAACAATGGTCCGTGCGCTGTAAACATCGGCTTGCGATAAAGAATTACTGATGACACAGCACGGCTATCCACTTTTGCACCGCCGTACACATTGGATGGAAAGGTGTATGCCTTTTTATTCCGATTTAGACCTACCATGGGCGACCAGGTGGACTTTGACGTTAATGATGCGCTCAAGCATTATCTCAGTGACCCCGCTACAATTGCAACACCAGAAGCAGACGGAGCTCTGCAGGATTGTGAGAATGACCCAGAATCGCTTACCCAGGGCCTCATCAATGGAGTGCTCAACCCAATTGTGGATTCAATCGCAGAGAATCCGGCGGCTTTGACCCGAACTTCCACATTCGATTCCCTGCAATTCCTACTCAAGTGTGCCCCCATTTTCTCTGCTTCTCAACATAATTTCCCTAGTGATCCAGATTCTGAACTTTTCAAACTTTCCAGATCAGCTTCCATGCTGCCTACCACCTCGCTGAGCAAAATTTTCGACCTAATAATCTCAGGCCTCTCCTCAGAGGCACAAACCGTTCACAATGATCTCGAGACAGACGAACAAGATGCTTCCCAGCATCAGAAACAATTATTGGAGATGTATGCATTCCTCCTGCAGTGGGCTATATCGGTGGTGGAGGTAAAGGCAGCAGAAAAGCCAAGTGGGGCACCTGCCAAAGGTCGGGGTGCTGGAAAGAGTGCAAAGTCAAAAGGAGTTACAAAGGATAGCAAATGGGAATCATCAGCACAATTACAGACCGCTCTGGATGCAATGTGTAAAGTGCTGAAGCTAAAGCTCGGGAAGATATTTGTGACCACCTCGGAGAGGAACACATTCGTTGGGCTTTTCACACGCCCTGTGTATTTGATCTTGGAGAGTGAACAACGGATAAAGAGCACGGCTTTACGTATGCATGCCTTCAAGGTGCTCTGTATAGCAGTCAAGCACCATGGACATGCTTTTGGTAGACTCTGATCCTTGAGTGACCTTTCACATTCGCTGACGATTTGCAGGAGCGCAAACCTCGATTATTCAGAATCTATCGTACTTCGAGCATCTTGCGGAGCCGATGGCCGAGTTCTTGCATATTCTTTCCGAGCAGTACGACTACCCGCAATTAGCGGACGAGGTCTTAAGGTACCATCACTCGAACTTGGCGTATTGTTGCTTGACATTGACAAAATCATTGCAGAGATCTGAGCAACAAGGAGTTCAATAACAATGACACAAGAGGCCCCAAATCTGTGTCAGCGTTTATCATAAAGCTCTCCGAACTTGCCCCGCGACTAGTGATTAAGCAGATGACATTGCTCGTCAAACAATTAGATAGCGAAGTAGGCCTAGATCTCTTGCTTTGTTGAGTTTGCGAACTAATTATCATAGGCATATACCCTTCGATGTGCCATCATTGAGATCTGCGGAAATTTAATCGCGGACCTCAGCAAGCAAGAAGAGCGAAACGAAAACTCCAAAACACAGATTAATGGCTTTTTCGACATACTGGAAGAACGCTTTCTGGATACTAACCCCTATTGTCGTTGTAGAAACATTCAAGTGTACATGAAGCTGTGCGATCTGGAACAGAAATTTCCTAAGCGCCGTCAAGCAGCTGCGGAACTTGCTGCCCGGAGTCTCGAAGACAAAAGCAGCAATGTGAGAAGGAATGCTATCAAGCTGCTCGGCAAGCTTGTATCGACCCATCCTTTCAGTGTCATGCACGGTGGGCAGCTTTCGTACAAGGAGTGGGACGAGCGCCTCCAAGCTGTGGAAGAGCAACTTAATGCTTTAAAGCCCCCAGCTGACTCGCCAGGGCTTGGAGAAAAGCAACGTCAGGCCGAAGCAACCGTTGACAGCGCTTTATTAGACGAGGCCACGACTATAGACAGTCCAGCCAAAAAGCCTGCTCTGATGACCGAACAGCAGCAAGCGGCCGCTTCCAAGAAAGCAGCAGAGGATGCAGCAACTTCAGAGCTTATGACGCGACTGCAATTAACACGCAAGTATTACACGGAAGCTATCCGTTTTATCGAAGTTCTGCATACTGGGACGCCGGTAGTCTGCCAGCTGTTGTCTTCTAAGAACAAAAGTGAGGTCATCGAGGCTATGGACTTCTTCGTAGTTATCGACGCGTACAAGATCGAGGCTGCAAGGACTGGCATTCGCAGAATGCTGCGTTTGATATGGACGAAAGGCAACAGTGATGAAGGCAAAGGGGTCCAGACACATCTCATTGACTGCTACCGAGGCCTCTTCTTCACTGCTCCCGACTCCTTCAGTGAGAACGATGCTGCAAATTATGTTGCTCGGAATATGATTAGTCTAACCTTTGGCGCAACTCCGGCAGAGCTGACATCTCTGGAGCAGCTACTCAATACCATGGTGAAAGCCGGTCACGTGTCAGAGCTCGTTATGACGAAGCTGTGGCAGGTCTATGGCGTTCAAAAACAGGAAATCTCCAAAAATCAAAGGCGCGGGGCAATCATAGTGCTGGGTATGCTGGCTACTGCAGACCCTGAAATTGCCGTCAAGGAGATGGGTAGCATGCTCCGGATCGGCTTGGGACCTCTGGGACGATCAGATCTAGCTTTGGCAAAGTATACGTGTCTTGCACTCCGACGTATGAACCCGACCAAACGTCAAGGCAAGGATGCTGCCATCGAAGCATCGAAGCTTCCTAACGATCATGCTATCCTTACGAAGCTCGCGGTAATGGTCGAGATCGTTTCTGATAGCAAAGAATGGTGAGCTACTGTCCTTTCTGAGCAGTGTAAAAATTGCTAATGTCGTGGTAGGTATGGTGTCGCTGAGCAAGCCATCGGTGCCATATACGCCTTGTCAAATCACCCGGACGCTCTTTGCTCAGAGATACTTCGTCGAAAGACGAAGCACGTCTTTCAGCCTCGAAGCCAGTCATTCTCGGAGCCTATGGAAAGAGTTGAGGGCGAAAGCGCGCTACCCTCTCCACCTCCTGAGGAATCCGAGAGGAAACAAAAAGCATCTCTGGCTCTTTCTCAACTCCTATTCATCGTTGGACACATATCTATTAAGCAGATTGTTCACCTAGAGCTCTGTGAATTGGATTTCAAGCGGCGAAAAGCCGAGAAAGAGAAGACGAAGACAGCTAACGCCTCTCCAGTCAAGTCTGGAGGCGTTGATCAAGACGAATTAGACTTAATCGGCGGTACTACCGAAGATGACTTTACGGAAGCCATGACTCACATTCGCGAGCGAGAGCTCCTTTATGGCGAGAACTCACTTCTATCGAACTTTGGGCCAATGGTAACAGAGATTTGCTCAAACAATACAGCTTATCAAGACGAGGATCTCCAGGCTGCTGCGACGCTTTGCATGGCTAAGCTGATGTGTGTCTCATCCGAGTACTGCGAAAAAAACCTGCCCCTCCTTATAACTATCCTCGAGAGATCGCAGAACGCCGTTACTCGAAGCAATGTAGTAATTGCGTTAGGAGACATGGCGGTCTGTTTCAACCATCTCATTGACGAGAACACGGACTTCCTCTATAGGAGATTGAACGATAATGATGCTTCAGTCAAGCGCACGTGTCTTATGACCTTGACTTTCCTCATCCTAGCTGGACAAGTGAAGGTGAAAGGTCAGCTGGGTGAGATGGCTAAATGCCTAGAAGATTCAGATAAGCGAATTGCAGATCTTTCGAGGATGTTTTTCACCGAATTGGCGACAAAGGACAATGCGGTATACAATCACTTTATTGACATGTTCTCCCTGCTGAGCGCAGAGAAGGATCTGGGGGAAGATGCCCTTAAACGGATCATTAAGTTCCTATCCTCGTTCATCGAAAAGGCAAGTCATCAAAAGTACCATCTGCGCATCCCTCTTATTAACCGCTCTACAGGATAAGCACGCGAAGCAGCTAGCAGACAAGCTCGCAGCTAGACTCGCACGATGTGAGAGCGAACGACAGTGGAATGATGTTGCCTACGCGCTATCACTCCTCCAGCATAAGAATGAGGAGATACAAAAGACGGTCAGCGCAGGCTTCAGGCTCGTTGAGGCTACAGCTTGAAGAGCACATTGTTTTGATACTTGCCATGTCATAGTACAAGCGCTTTGTGTTTATTTGTCGATGCATATGATATTGATACCCTGTCTCAGCCGTATTCACCTCCATATTGTGCGGTGCTTTCCTTCACGAAGAGCATGAATCTGAATGCAGAATTACCATTCAAGTAATATCGATGCAGTCGCTTGCTCCTGAGAAATCCAAGCCGCTCGTACAATTTCATGGCAGCTGTGTTAGTAACTTCTGTTTCAAGTGCGATCTACAGCCTATTTCAGCACGGGGCTCGATCAGTCAGCGATGGAACTCCAGGGAGACCAGTACCTCATCAGCGTCTCGTTCAATCATCACATCCACTGCCATCCGCACCAACTTGGTAGCAACCCCTTTTCCTCGATACTCCTCCCTAACAGCCAGCATAGCGATATAACCCCTCATAGGCCCACCCCTATGCGGTTCTAGTTTCGAGATCACTACACCGAGGAGCTTGTCCTTTTCATCTAATGCCTAATCTCAATCAGTACTAGCATATCCTCGAACAATTGAAGATGAATACCATAAAGCATAGATCTCCCCATTGATAGAGGAAATATCTATAGACGTAGATACTGTAGGGTTCCGAGAGGTCCTGGGATATCAATTGCCGGATTGCGGAGAGATAGGTGGATTCTTTAGAGCTGTGATATTGAACATAGCGTAGCTCAGAAGGAGGGGAGAAATCTGAGGCCATTTTTTAGTTATCATACCGGAAAAATTCAATAATCACGAATAGTATCTGGATTATTGTTTACAGAGTAAGGTAAGGTACGGTAGCGCTCAGCCCTACATTAACAGAACGGAATGCGAGTTTGCATCCGGAAGAACCGAAGCTAGCCGTTGAAGGTATGACAGCAACCAATATGTTTACACTGATATCTGTTCACCTATTAAATTACGCAGCTCTGGAGGACGGAGAGGCAGGGTTCTTCGGTAGCCATGTCGACTATACGACGTCGACTTCTGGGCCCTTCCGGCGACTCCACTCCAGAATCCACTGAACTCTCGCGTGACCCATCACCCGCCAAAGGCGAACAAGTAACTTTGATTTCCGATGCACAGCTTAAGAAGCTGAAGAGCAAAAAGAGCAAGCGACGGCAGGGTCTGATATTTGGCTTAGGAGGCCTGTTCGGTCTTGTCATCGCAGCATTCTTCGCTAATCGGCACGATGTGATCAAGTTAGAGGGTCTGGTTGACTTCAACCTAGAGGCCCTTTTGGATGTCATACCAGCCGGCATAGTGAATGACGCCAAAGATATCACGGTATATCTAGCCATGTCGATACCATGAAGTATATGCCCGAGTTGAAGTTGCTAACGCAGATGGTGAATATAGCGACGTGAGCGCGAAGCCGTCAACTACGATTCCTTTTCCGTAGGTCTACATTTGCAGTCACAAGGTGTCAGAGCCCTTCATCCAGTCGTCATGGTACCTGGTGTGATATCAACTGGCTTGGAGAGTTGGGGAACCGAAGAAGCATCAAGGCAGTATTTCAGAAAGAGGCTCTGGGGCAGCTGGAGTATGATGAGGGCTCTTGTGGTGGACAAGAAGGGCTGGAAAAGACATATCAAGCTGGACCCAATCACTGGACTAGATCCACCAGGCGTGAAGCTGAGGGCTGCGCAAGGCTTTGATGCTGCCGATTTGTGAGAGATCTTTGCGGCCAATGCTGGAGGGTTTGGAGGCTGACGTCCATAAGCTTTATCACTGGTTACTGGATTTGGTCCAAGATATTGGAAAACCTAGCAACTCTGGGCTACGACCCGTGGGTCAAGCATTGATTGCATTGGCAACTTACACTTACGTAGTGTAGGACGAATGCGTTTACTGCAGCTTACGACTGGCGATTATCATGTGCCAATCTTGAACATCGCGATCATTATTTCTCACGCTTAAAGGCTCACATCGAGTTAGCGTTGCAGACTTCTGGCCAAAAAGTGACCTTGGTGTCACACAGCATGGGCTCACAAGTTCTCTTCTATTTCTATCATTGGGTTGAGGCCCCAGCTCAAGGCGGTCCTGGCTGGGTTGAAAAGTATGTCGACTCATGGATCAACGTCAGCGGCTGCATGCTGGGCGCTCTAAAAGGACTTCCAGCCGTTCTCTCTGGCGAAATGAAAGACACAGCACAGCTCAACGCTTTTGCTGTCTACGGCCTGGAGAAATTCCTTGGTAAGGATGAGCGATGTGAAATCTTCAGAGCCATGCCGGGACCGTCAATGATGCTTCCAAAAGGGGGAAACGCTGTTTGGGGAAACCAGACATGGGCTCCGGATGACCAACCCGAACAGGACCTTAGCTTTGGGACTTTCATCAATTTCAAAGAGAGTAACTCGACGCACTCTCCTAGTAACCTCACGGTAGAGGACAGCTTTTCCTATTTGCTAGAACATAGCGAGTCGTGGTACAAAGACCAGGTGCTCGACAATTACTCTCATGGCGTCGCCCATACATCTGAGGAGGTAGAGGCTAATGAACATGATCACCGCAAATGGATCAATCCTCTGGAAAGTCGTCTGCCACTCGCGCCTAGTCTGAAAGTCTATTGCTTCTACGGCATGGGTAAACCCACCGAGAGGAGCTATTTTTATCGCGAGGACTTGGACCCTTTGTCGACACTCAACGTTACCATTGATACATCATTGACCAGAGGGAGCATCGATCACGGTGTAGTCATGGGGGAAGGCGATGGTACGGTCTCTTTGTTGAGCACCGGCTACATGTGTGCAAAGGGCTGGCATCTCAAGCGATTCAACCCCGCAGGTGTCAAGATCAAAGTTTTTGAGATGCCACACGAGCCTGATCGATTCTCGCCACGTGGTGGTCCTAATACTGGTACAACCATCTCGTAGTACTCATTTCTCATACAGCTCGCTAATGCCTGTAGGTGATCATGTTGACATTCTAGGACGGTCCTCTTTGAATGATCTGATCTTACGAGTTGCCGGTGGGAAAGGCGATCAGATCGAGGAGAATTACGTTTCGAAAATCCGAGAGTACTCGGAGAATGTCAAGATATATGAAGAAGACGATGCGACCAAAGTGAGGTGAAGAAACATCAAGGGTTGTAGCTTTTAAGATCATTAGAGGGGCGTTCATGTGTACGAGTAGATAGACTTAGAGAGATACCCCGATGATAGCTGGTTTAGCGATTTTGCAGCTTGATATCATGTCAAAATGCTGTTTGAGGTCTGCATGAGTTCAAAGTAATATATGAAGCATAGCTATCCACGCAGGGGTAAAGCTTGGTATAATGTCAGGCAACGCCCCGGGAAGGCTGCCCATTGGTTTCCGAGCTTCGGGCTGCATTAGGACCTTAATTGTGGGTGCTGCCGCGCCCTACATACGCGCCTAGCACCGGACACCTACCTGCAGCGAGAGTCAACTTCCGTAGCTTCTCGATACATGCTCTCGTGACCAATTCCTTTGACAATTTCCGCTAAATTGTATATGTTCTCTCGTAATTCAGGACTCTTCGTACTGAATGCTTACCAAGAAGCCTAATTTGTTCCATTTCTAGAACTTGTACGGGCTGCATGACCTTAGCCCTGCACGGCTTTCATCGCTCCTTCACTCGAGCTCCGATTGCGCGTCTACCTCTCGTATGAATGACACCCTTTGCCACATGTACCACCAATATCCGATGCCGTTGCAGAACTCTGCTCGCTACTACTCCATAGCACGTCCATAAGTGTCAGAGACTTAGAGATGAACGGTGTTGATGGCTTGAACGGCGACGCTGGAAATAGCAAGCCTGAGACAAATACACAGATACTGCAGGCTTTGGAGATTGTACACAATCCCAGATCTGACAATGCTCTTCGCCAAGGTGCCTCACAATACCTTGAGCAAATCCGGTCGGACGAGGAAGCGCCATATCATGGCTTCGGACTTGCAGCGGAGAAGGGGCAGCCACCAGTCGTTCGTTTCTACGGACTCTCCCTGTTGGAGTACGGTGTACGTCAGAAATGGTCAAATTATACCCCAGAACAGAGCAAGGCACTTCGTGATTGGGTGATAACTCTCGCGCTCAACCTATCTACTGAGGATCCTCCCTACATCGCAAACAAAATTGCCGAAATATGGGCAGAAATAGCGAAGAGAAGCTGGGGTATGGATTGGATGGACATGGATGAGGTTCTGATCCGCACGTGGAACGGTGGAATTGTTCAGAGGCTTCTGGTCCTGACAATATTGGAAACTCTGTCAGAAGACGTGTTTGGGAATGATGATACTACAGTGGCTTTAAGGGGCAATGACCTTAATCGGGCTTGTGTAGACATCTTCACACCGGCAGATGTGTTAACGGAGCAATTTCCGACCAGAGAGACAATGATAGATGTCAGACATGGTGCCGACGGATGGTTGACCCGTATGGCAGCTTTGCTTGAATGGTGTATCAGCGGTAATGATATCGATGAAAAACAACAATTATGTGCTGTGAAAACCCTTTATACTTTCAAGTCTGTCATCATATGGGTCATACCCAAAGCTCTAGTCAGCACACAATCTGTAAATCGAATCTGCGCTTGCCTGGCGGTCTCAAACATCCCTATTCAGCTGGTACGTATACCCGTGGAACTCAAGACTTGTCAATAGAGCATTGACGGCTCGGATCTAGGCGGCTGTTGACTCGCTATACTCTCTATATAATCGGTCCCGTTTCTCGGAGGAAGATTTCAGGGACATAGTAGGCCCGATGTTAAAAGACGACACCATTAATTTGCTTAAACAGCTCTATCAATGGCTGATCATTGATCCTTCAGATATCGACGAAGCTAAGTACCTCCTGCTAAAGAAATTCTCTGAGGCTAGTTGGCCCTTACATTCCGATATTTACCAACGGAAGCTAATCCCACAAGGCAGATGATATTCAACATTGGCCGGCTCTTAGAGGAACACCCGTCATTTGCCCCAGAAGGTAGCAACCTAGCAGGCTTTCTCGATGTCCTTCTCACCGTAATGAAGAACCCGAGCCTTCACGTGTCAATTCCTGCACTACACTTATGGGTCAAGTTTCTTAGTTCGGATGAGGTTGGAAACTCTCCTGCCGTCACAGCTCTTGTTGGTGAATTACTCGAGACATGCAGCCATCGGCTGGTTCGATACGAATCTCTACCAGAGGATTCAAAAGATCCCAGTATTCTGTTTCTCAATGAGGATGTCGACACTTTTCCTGAGAAACATGCTTTCCTTGGCAACTATGCGAGATTCTGCAATCAGATAGTTGAGCTAGTCGTGCAAAAACAACCGATAGACGCCCTTTATCACATACTTGGACAAGCAGATCATGTCCTAGATCATGTCTATGATGGAGAGCCAGCTTTTCAAGGTAAACTCTTCAACATTGCTTCCCTCTGCAAGGCTCACACCTTTTAGCTTCGACTTACACAAAAACCTCCGTTCCTTTACTACGTTTAGACGCCCAGTTTACCGTGATCGAAGCTGCCCTGAAGGGCTGTCTGAAATGGCTGACGTCTTCAGGAAATGCCACCACTGTAAGTTGACCTTTACAAAGAACATCAGTCATTGACTCCCTTAGGCACACGAGCATGATGTCATGGCATCAAATCTTCGAGTATGGTGCGACAGACTGTTGAGCTTGACATTTGAGGTACGAGGAAATTGCATAGCTGCTATAATGGGCTCACACTTTGCAGGATCCTTCAATTAAGCAACGAGTTATCCAACTTGCTGTTAGTTTTGCCTCAGGGCCGCTGAAGCGTGAGCCACGTTTTGCTTTCAAGGTTTTCGACTATATGCTTGATACACGGTGTCCTGAATACCCTGACTGCAGAGCATATACTGATGCTGTGCGCGACCTTCAACAATTTTCTCTTCACCAACTACAGCGAATTGCGATGCGTTTCCCCAATGACCTGGCAGTAAGTCGAGGCTCTCGAGCGACCTGACGAATCATGCTAATATTACTAGACCATATTCGACGAAGTAGAAGCGAAGGTCATGTCCGTCAGTCGAACAGTAGACCCTAATGGCACCACTCCATCTCGTTACTCCTCCGTGCTATTTATCATATTGTAAGTGTATTTAGGATGAGCAGCATTGGAAGTGAAGCTAAGAAGTCAGGCATCGAGCCACCAACATCGATGCTCAGATACGCGAAGCAAGACTAGACCTATTTATACAACCTTTAATTGAGCAGTGGCAGAGCAGTGAGCTTGGTCAATCGTTATCTTCCTCAGAAGCTTTTAGCAAAATGCTTGGCCTTGATGATCTTCAGAAGTACCTGACTGCTCGAGCAGTCCATAAGATACCTGATTGGTCATCCTGTCCACTGGACGATGAGGGAAGAGCGCTACAAGACCGGATGGGAAAGGCCCTTGAGGTTGTTACCTTCCGATGCCCACTGCTCTGTGCTCGAAGCTGACTTCTGCTAGGATTTGCCTTTACGAGTAACGAAGACTATCATGAGCGCCAGCGTGGAAAGATTGGAAGAGACCTCACAGCCTTTTGAGATGGCATGTCGGCTCTGGCACAAGAACATACCCCTGATCTTGCCAAATCTCCTGCAGTTCATAAGGTAAGGGAGAATTGAGCGATTACGAAATTGCATTGATGCTAAAAAAATGCAGTCGATCTCAAGCTTTCCATGATCCCTCGAATTGGGCTGGTCTACCTCCCGAGATGCAAGATGTGGTTCGTAGAATTCTTACCGACCGCTTCTGGCAAGTTGGGATATCCGAAGGGACCAAAGAGGAATTTTATGCCAAAGTTGGAGACACCAGGGCGACAATGGAAGGTCTCGCCTCTGCTGTCAGATCTGCTGTGAGGATTGTTCGTGAGACCGGGTATCGGTTGCTCTACTATATGAGCCTTCTCGGGGAACACTTTTACAGCTTCCCGGAACTGCCTGGACCACTATCTAGTGCGCTCTTCTCGGATGCGTGTTTACTTTCCCCACACCAAATGACGATCTTAGTAGAGATGATACGGCCTATCATCGAGAATTGTCCAGAACAGTTTCGAAGCCACTTTCTTCCCCCTCTCTTGTCCTCTTTGTTTGAGCATTTAGACCGCAAAGCGCGCTCTGAGTGGGAGAGAATTGAAGAGAGAAGCAAGACAAAGACAGAAGAGGACGACCTTACAAACGAAATGAAAGATGAAAGCATATTACGACAATTGACCATGGCCGCTGTAATGTTTGTGGTCGGCCTGTTCGAGCCACCTAAAGAGCGTGAGTGCTACGAACCTTCCTAAAGACTGGAAGCTAATTCTAGGAATCAACAGCTCCACCTGCTGCTCCAGAAATACCCACAGCAAAAAAGAACGGCGAGATGGTGATCCCAACTCCCGAACCAACAAGAACCTTCATACTGCACACACCAGACATTTTGAAACCTGTCATCCTCTTCTGCACTCATGCCTTGCGTATGCGAGATACCCGAGCTTGCTCGTATATTGCGAGGGTCCTACGCTCGCTAGTGCCCGAGTTCTCCGGGGATGGTCCGGTCGAGCCAGAGGTGCGCGAATTTGTCTCGACAGAAGTTCTCAAATCGTGTATCACCTCGCTGCATGACCCTTATTTCGTGGAGCTGCAGAAAGACTTCGCAGGGCTCATTGCGAGTATCCTCATCAGTTACAGCCCACGTACAGAAACCCCAAAGCAGATCCTTCTATCATTACCTGGGATGTCCGCTGATAAGGTGGATCGAGCTATACGCCATCTGTTGAAGGCGCAGTCCAACTCCCGGCAACAGAGGGCTATCATCTTGGACCTTCTGGAGGGCTTCAGAGGAGTTGCCATCCACGAACAAGGAAAATTACCAAGACCTGATCAGAAGAAAATGAGGTCTAAACTACAAGAGAAATACATGACGGTAGATATGCAAACGGAAGCGAAGAGAGAACCGAGTCCAGACCTGACCGGCGTTGCTGGCATGTTTGGATAATGAAATATGAAGATATGAGCTAATCCGTCGATAGCATGGCGCTTGCAAGGTCTGTCAATATGAGTGGTATTCTCGCATGTATTTCGAGCGTTCGTGAAGTTAATACTTCAACTTTCGGTCATGGATGTGATTGCGAACTATGTACAATAGCTGACGGACAGACGCCTTTACTCCATAGATCCATAAGAGCCGCGTCTATTCTTTTGTACTCTTTGCAGGTGATATCGAATATGTCGGTCGCACAAATCTGTAAGGAGTAATCGGTTAGCACAACCGTACTAGAATTCCTAATCCTGGGAGATCCTTCAACTCACCGATCACTATGATAAACCTTTGCATTCCCACCCAACAGCTCCTTCTCCCTCGCCTGATCTGCCCAATACCTCCTCACCAAATCCCGATCCTCCTCTGCCTGCAGCATCGGTATCAGGTGAATACGCGCCCACATCTTCTCTCGAGCAAGCTCGCTGTATCCCCATCAGTCATTGTTTCTCAATTGTAGCCCTTAACTGCCTCGGAAAGCTAAGGCGTAATCTTTTTGAGACTTACTTTCGTTCCCTAATGCCCTGCCCGGCTTTGTACATGCCGTAGGTCATGATAATGCCGACGGCGAAGAGGTAGTAGGATGGGCGGAAGCCGCGCGCGGGGAGGTTGCGCTTTTGTTTGTTAGATCGTGGATGAATTGACATTGTTGATAGAGATATTACCTTGTATTGAACGGGCTCATAGCCGCCTGTTGGCGGAAGATCTTGTGCCATGCTTGTGGAAATGGTGGTGGTGATGGGGGAGTTCGAGGTTGAGGTTGAGCGGTAGCTGTGGTATGATGATGCTAGCTGTTTCGAGCTAGGTTTTAGTCGAAATAGTGGCTTGGAAGCAGAAACCCTAAGTTGGTTCCATTCTTCTTTGGAGGTTCGGACAGCCACCCTGGACGTTCATTCAAAAGGTCTTTTTCGCCGGCAGACTCAAATAGATGAAAGATGATCCCATGGTAAATTAGGTGTTCAGCTAACGGCTCCTGGATCTTTCCATGTGGCAAATGACTCTGCCATTTCTCATCATCGGGCGATTTGAACGAGCCGAGATTCTTCCAGACGGAGACCTCAACCAGGTAACTTTCCGAGTCAGATTCTTTCTCAACTGTAGCTAGGTACTCAGTATGACAATAAGCGCATCGGTATGGTACGCCGCTGTGAGTCTGATAAACGAGCGTATTTTCCCACTTAGGTTGCGCCCACCAATCCATATTAGAAGGCCAGAAAATTTCCCGTCGAGTTGGGACATGCCGACAGGTCTGTGGTAAGTGCATCTGAATTTGTCCAAATTCTTCAGGGCCGGCAAGTAGGATTTGAGTCTCCATTCTGATAATAAGCTCGTCGTTTACAACCTTTGCACTTGTCACGCATAGGCCTGTGTCTTCCAGTCCGAGATAGGCTACCATATACAAATTGTTCAACAGCTCGGTGAGCCGTGGATCTGACGGCTGATGCTCTTGAGAGGACTCCGGGCAGAGAGATCGATAGCGGCTCATGAGTAGCTGGAGGTTCAAGAATGCGAGGCTGAAGACTTTTTTTGGAGCTCCCGTTCCTGGATCGCCTTGTGCATACACAAGGTCCACGATGCCGGCGGCTTGAATGCAGAAATGGGATCGATTGTTCGGATTATGGCCATTTCGATGGCAAAGCTTCTCACATTGGTGGCAATAGATCAAATCCGTCAAGTCTAATTGTAAAGACGTGAGTAGAGCCACTCTATCCTGGCTCAATCTGTACGCATCAGCGGGTGGCATGCCCTGCTGCCAATTTGATAGGTCTTTCCAGCTTTGGGTTCCAATTCTCCGCCGAATTTTCTTATTGCATAGTGCCAGAGATGCGACCGAATCGGTAGGCAAGGAATCTGTTATTACCCTAAGGATATCAGGCGGCAATATGTCCAAACGCATGTTGATATGTCTCGAGCTGCGTTAGTATGCAGGAAAGACCGATAGTTGCTATGGGTTTTCGAAGCGTATGATCGAGGAATTTCGCAATACAAACCGAGTTGCGAAAAGAAAAGGTTGCGAGAAGAAGTTTAAAGCAGTAAAGTGGAGTGCTGAGAGAACTTTTACCTTTCACGTGCAAATTTTGGTCCACGAGCACTATTAAGACCAACACCTAACTCGGCTAAGGATAAATTTGAGAATGTACGTTGAAGTGAGAAATCGTTGCTACTAACAAATGAGCGCAAATTCGCTCAGCTATTTTCATTTGTTAAAATTTGAAGTCGCGGGGTAAACCCCCCCCAATTATCCAGTCTGGGTCTTCGTTCCCTAAATTTCTTGTGTGTCAATTTGACCCCGAGGCCTGTCGTCAATATTTTTGCTCTACCATTTTGTAACTTTATGCTGGTAATTTCATATCGCTTAGCAACAACATATACTAAAAGGCAACAACAATCTTTCTGGCATGTCGATATATTTTCTACCTGTCCGAGTCTTATATGGATCAGGGAATAAGAATCCACCAGTAGTCAACATTGCCAGTAATAGTGTGAGTAGCACAAGAGGTAAAGCTTCTTGCATGTACGATAGTGTTCATCAACTAATTAGATTCGGCTAGGAGTCATAAGACGAAATTCGTCTTTCCTACTCAGCAGGCATACCAATTAAGACTTATCAGCCGGAACGCCAATTTCTCTGCGAAATAGTGGCTTTTTTTAAGAATATTCTGAATTCATTATGTCTCCGTCAGGAGTTCACACAGTCGAGTGGCTATACTGAGCTTCAGTTTTGCCTCAGAATCTTCCTAATAAGGTGTATCTCTCCGGGGCAGCATGGTGCCCCGTGACTTTCGATTTCAGTCATCGACATTCTTATATTGCTTTTTTCGAGATGGAGTTGGCAAAGTAACACCTCAGTACGCTCTTTCCCCGGGAAGTGAACCTATTTGCTGGCTCTACGGCAACTTCTACCAACTCCCTTCCACCCTAGCAGATCATACCTGCCAAAACGAAGCCTCGAGCTTGATACATAAAAAATGCTTTCCGGTTTACCTTTTTACCAACCATATCCAATGAAGCTCCTATCCCATTCTTTCCTACCACACCACAAATCCACCATCGTTATTCCACAACTATCAATACAATTGCAATTATCACTATTGCCGCGACAATCCCTAGACTCAAGATGATCAAACCATCCATTCCCCCTTCCCCACCTCACCGCCTCCTTATCGTATCTAATCGCCTCCCCGTCTCCATCAAGCGCACCACCCCACACACCTATACCTTCTCTCAAGGCTCTGGCGGTCTCGTGACAGCCCTCAGCGGTCTGTCTCAAAGCACGGAATTCAAATGGTACGGCTGGCCCGGCCTGGACATTCCGAAAGGGGAGGAAGAGGAATTGGAGGGGAGGCTGAGGGAGGAATTTGGGGCTGTGCCTGTGTTTTTGGAGGAGGGGCTGAGTGAGAGGTATTATAACGGGTTCAGTAGTGAGTTGATCTGTCATGAGCTGGGGTGGAAGAGCATGGGGCGAGCGGGCTGGTGCTGACGAAGCGTGCATGTGAAGACAGCATCCTCTGGCCTCTAATCCACTACCATCCCGGCGAAATCACATTTAGCGAGGACGCATGGCAAGCGTATCAGGAAGCAAACCGGCTGTTCGCGAAAACCGTGGCCAAGGACGTAAAAGAGGGCGATCTGGTCTGGATCCATGACTTTCATTTGATGCTGCTGCCGGCTATGCTGAGGGAGGAATTGGGCCAGGAGTTCAATGTCAAGATTGGGTTTTTTCTACACACGCCGTTCCCTAGCTCGGAAATCTATAGGATTCTGCCGGTCAGAAAGGAGATTCTGAGTGGGGTGCTGCAGAGTGATTTGATTGGGTTCCATACTAATGGCTATGCGAGACACTTTTTGAGTGCTTGTTCACATATTCTGTGAGGACGACATGCAATTGTATGTTAAGGATTGGCAGCTGATGTGAGAGGATAGGGATTTGCCGACGACAACTCGCTTTGTTACGTTCAAGAACAAGAGAGTCAATGTTGGGGCTTTCCCTATTGGAATTGAGCCAGAAAAGTTCACACGGGCAATGCAGGATCCTAAAGTTCTGGAGCGGCTTGCCCAGTTGGAGCATGAGTTCGAAGGACGACACGTCATGGTCGGCGTTGATCGACTCGACTACGTCAAGGCCTTACCTCAGAAACTGCGAGCATTTGAAATGTTCCTGACTGACCATCCCGAGTACGTTGGCCGCGTGGTCATGATTCAGATCGCCATTCCTACACGTGGAGAGGTCGAAGAGTACCAGAATCTGCGTCTCCTGGTCAATGAACTCATTGGGCGAATCAATGGCAAGTTCGGTAGGTTCATCACTCAGCCAGCTGTCCTTAAGCTTGAAGCGATGCTGACGTCGCACTTTAGGTACGATAGAATACACACCCATTCACTTCATGCACCAGTCTGTCGACTTTCACGAGCTTGTTGCGCTCTATGCTGTCTCTGACTCCTGCGTCGTGGCCTCCACCCGTGATGGTATGAATCTTGTGTCATTCGAATACGTAGCATGCCAGGCCAAGCGGCATGGTTCCATGATCCTGTCAGAGTTCGCGGGATCGGCTCAGTCCTTGACCGGCTCTGTCATCGTCAATCCCTGGAACACTAGCGACATGGCGCGGGCTATGTATCAGGCTGTGACGATGGGCGAGGAGGAACGCGCTAAGAGATTTGAGCTTATGAATGCGTACGTGCAGAATAATACAAGGTATGCCTCTGTGAATTCATGTGACTGTAGCGACTGCTGATGAGTCTGTGCTAGTGCTTTTTGGGGCCAGTCTTTCGTCAAGGAACTTAAGATGAAAAGAATAGAGCCAGAGCGGTGGTTGAAGTTAGGGATTGAGCCTGAGCCGATTCGCATTGATTGGAGGAGCTATGATGGGGAGTCTGAGTTTTAGCGGGACAAGTAGGATAGATGACTGGATCATAGTCCTTAGAACATTGGCTTGATGCTTAGTGCTGAAATTCTTCGACTTTGGTCGCTGGAACGAGAATGCGCCAACTTTTTGATTGTTTTTCGATTGATGCCCACGCGAGAATTCTTGTTTTGGGGGTGGTTTTGACTGCTGATTGTTCGTTAATATAACCTCCTTGTGCTCATGACAGATCCAAACGGTATAAGTTGAGAGCAGCTTGTGTAGCAGCTCGTCCGATTTTGTAAGCATATGAGTAAGATCGATATCCTCTCTGCAAACAGTAATATAGTAGGTGTCAGAATTCGGCGAATAGATAGGCCGCAAGTAATTTTACCCATTGTTTTCCATATATACAAGCCACAAGCCCATGCAAATGCATCAAACGTTACGCTTAAACCTCGTTTCCTCCCTCAAGCTACAACCCCCTTCTCCCCTCCCGCTCACCTCCGGCC
>NAPT01000139.1:0-53819 GCA_002927785.1 Cladonia uncialis | reverse complement strand
GAGGGGGGTTACGAATGTCACGAGCATAGGAAAGGACAAGTGTAGATGGGCAAGCAACTCAAGGTGCGTATGTGTGAGAGGAAGACCATTCATTTGGCTTTCTATGCTGTCGTGCCGCTTGACATTGAGCTATTTCCTCTTCCCTACCCACTCCAGTCCCCCGTTTCCCATCCAAGACAATTCGCCCTAGCCCACACCATCACCCCTACCCTACCATAATCTATGACTTCTTCTCACCAGAACACTCGCAACCCCCCAAAGGCGCTAGCGATTGCTGCAGCTGAAGGCGTTGCTTCAGTGGCGTTGGGAATGGGGGCGATGGATGAAGTCGGAGTTGAATTTGAGATTGAAGTGCTGCTAGTGTCTTTTTCTTTGGTGGAGTTGCTGGGGTCCCGGTTGGGTCGTCAGTGTGGACGGTGAGGGAGGGAAGGGCAAGAGGGTAAGATGGGAGAGGGGAAGGAGACGAACTTGAGTGGCTAAGAAGCCAGAGGTGATTTTTTAGGTTATCGTATTTTCAAGCATTTCGGTCGTAGTTTGGGGGTGTGGTTTGTAATTGGTAGGTGGATGATTTTCGTTTGCGGTTGTGAAATCGATTGTTATTTTGCTGATTCTTGCGAGAAAAAGAAAGACAAAAATATCAGGCAAGACGCCTCTGATACCTACGCTCTCACTGTCAACTGCTCGAGTCCATGCTCATGCACCCGATGTGAAGCCTGTCTTACGGGATCTATCTCGCCACTTCGGCGGTGAATGCAGGTAATTCGTTTTTTGAAGTGACACTTTTCCTGCAGCTAGAAGCTCCAGGTCCAGATCCGTGCTATGGCATCAGCGTCAATACTTCGGATAGAGAAAGCGGCTAGGACAAAAAGAGAAAGACCTTAGTGGGAGGAGCGGAAGAGAGACAGCGCTGCCAAAGGTTTGAAGGGGTTAGGGTGCTACGAGCGTAAAATGTCAAAAGGATAGGCAGGCAACTGAAATTGCATGTGAGGAAGGACCGTGTATTTCTTTGTAATCACTCAGCTTGCCAACAAGCTAAGTCCGGTTTCTCATCCTGCAACTCCAATTCTCACTACCACCATCCAAATCTCACCCTAACCATACCAAATTCCATGCTTTTAGACTACTTCACAAAACCCCCCCCCCCCATGGACCCATCATAGTAGCAACGCTATAGCTACTTCCCCCCAGAGTTCCCCCCCTGCCCACCAGAAGCCGCACCGGTGTTTCCAGCTGCAGACGCAGCTGCAGCAGCTTGATTGGCATTGCAGAGGGAAAGAAAAAGCAGAATCAGAAAGTGGTGCGAAGAAGCTCCATTTATGTTTCCACCGCAGCACCTTCCCGCACGCTCAAGACCGACGTCATGAATGCGGAGTACATACTGTGTCCGGAGTAGCATCTCGTCCCATTGGCGGTGGGTGAAGTATTCCATCCATTGAAATCGAAATATTCACTCTGCCAGATCGCATCGGCTCATACACACACGGAGTACAACCCCTCCTGGCGCATCATCCCGCCTCTTTGGTGGTCGGTCAATAGAAGTGCTACGTCGTCAGCTGTCGTCGGGTCGTTGCTGCAGCAGACAGCTACGCACAGGATTTCCGCAGCATCGTCACGTCTCATTGGCGGGAAGTATAATGCATGCATATCGTCCGTTGTGATGAAGACGTTGCAGTCACTGAAGATCTCCGGATTATGTACATGGATGGAGTAAAAGCTGCTTCTGGGCCATGACGATCGTATCCCTTTGGCGGTCAGTCGCCATGGAAGTGAGGTCTAGCCTCCGCCATTGATATTAAGATTATAAATCCGCACAGCGCGTGCTGCTCGGATGGAGAAGGCTGTGTGCGGGATGAAAGGGTGGTGGGTGAGGATGATTCGGAAAGCTGCAGGTGTGGTACGGAAGGCTTAGGATGATGATCAAAGCGGAGATAGAGTGGTAGTGCGGTGAGTGATATCTGCAGAAGCGTGATGTTTGATTGGAGGGAATGTGTGTAAGTGATGCTGCCGAAATAACAAAGAGCGGATGACTGTTCTATGGCGTTCTGAGCCTATTTTTGTCTCTGCAGCCTTCTCGTTTGCTCTGTTCCCGCTCTGCCTTCGGGTTCTCTTAACGCACGGTTGGTCAGGCTTGTTGATTGCTAGAGCAGCCGATGGCGTTTGCAACAAGAGGTCAGGATCTATCGGTACTGCTTGCGGCACCTATCGCGCTGTTTTCGCCAATGCAAGAGAGCAAGTCACCAGCAGCATCTCCCGTTTTCTAGGATTCTTAGTCCGTCCGTTTCTCTACCGATGCATCGTCCACCTCTTCACCACTTTCGTTCTTTTTGTTTCACAGCCTTTGATGCTTACTCTTTGCTCTCAGCCGGCCTGACCTTCTCATTTTCCTGTCCACTACTGTCGGGCATAACGTCTGCATATACAGTTTACGTAACTCCAGCTGGGTTCTATCCCATTACCACGTCTCGCCCATGTCCAAACAGATGGACAACGCTCTCGCAGTATATATGCAGCCTTCTTTCGTCCGCCTTCTTCTACGTGGTCCAGAGGCTTTCTTAAGCTCCTGCGCCTGCATAAGTTGCATCGCAAAATGGCTACTCTTACAACCCTCTTCCCCCAACTACCGCCTCCTCAATTGCTTCATCCTCATCCATGACTTGCTCTCCACTCGGTAACCTTGGACGGTGGTCTATTGTGTCACCATGAGCTAACCCAGTTAGGTGGCGTTGTGTTATGTGCTGGAGACGCGGTTTGGGCTGCCCCGCTAGTATTTTCCGGCGGAGGTTACGGGAGCAGAAATTCGTCGTCTCCTGGGTAGGGTCTTCTGGAGTGGAAGATGTAGACATGTTGAATGCTGATGGTACGATGTAGAGATATGAGTGGACATTTGCGGGGCGAGCGTCTTACCGTGAGTGTCTGATATTGCGAGCCGAAGGAGTGTTGGGGTCGTTCTTGGTGAGCGGTTTTCGGTGGGTGATTCTTGCCCACCACGTCGCCCGCCACGTCGCGAGATCATCCACCAAGTCACCTATCACTAGGAAGCGGTGAAAGTTAGAAGGTTTAGTAGAGCTAGATAGCGAAGCGCGTGATACTGTAGTGATAGAGCATCAACTTAGGATTTTAGTATTTAATCAGACAAAATGCTGCATGAGACAAAGCTGCTGCTTGCTGGTATCTGGAGTTTGTATATGAATGCAGATTATTGGTAGTACAAAGATACACGATGTGGAAGCTATAAAGTATACGTAGGGTATCGTGAGAAAGGAACAAATCAACGTGGTGGCCCCTGCGGATCCCATCCACACTTCTCAATCAAGGCAGCTGCCTGCTCAGCTGTGTACCCAATAAATACGGGACCTGTGAAAACCATCTGTGGCTTGTCATCGTTCTGACCTCCCGTGACATGACCTTTCAAGGGTATCGTCACCTGCTCTATGCTTCCTCGACGTTGTCTTGCCTGGGGCCCTACGGGTGTCCGAACAGCTTCACTTTCAACTGTGTCCGGAATGGCTGCAGCACCAGGAACAGAGATCCCCCATGGCCGACTAGGAGATTCCCCAACTCTGACTTCCTTGAGCGGCCTGTCGAAATGTCCTTCTCTGGCGTCTGTGTCTGAAGGATGCGCCAGTGGAGTGCTATGTAAATCCACCTCTTCGGAGGTTTCCTTGACATTGTCTGCCCAATTCTCAACCTTCTTGATGGATTTTGCGTCGACCTCTGATAAATCCTCTTCATCACCCTTAGCTGGCAGCAAAGGCTGATGCTTCATACCCAGCCCTTGTATCATGTTGACAAGGTTTCCATATTTGGCGTCTAACTGCCGAATGCTCTCGGTGTTGCTTTGGAAGCGCTTAACGCAGAGTTCATGACTTCTGGGAATTTCATGTTTGTGATGTTCAAAGTATTCGGCGATCTCCTCTGGCGAGCGTTCATCTAGCATACGAATAGGGCACTTCGAGATCGAGCCTGTGATCGAATGAGGTGGTGATATGGATCCATTGCTGTTGCCTTCAAGAGCTGGCTTACGCTCAAAATGCTCTTGCGTGTGTGGTGGCGTTGGCGCCGAGTCGGGTCGTTCACTTTGTGGAGCATCGACCTTCGCAGGCTGCTGCTGACCTAGGTTGGCCATGGAAGCGAATGGACATTTCGAATTCTCACTAACACTTGGGCTGATAGCAGGATGACCGGAGGGGAGATAAGCTTTCTGGCGTGATTGTTCCGTGGAGTCGTAACTCTGTCTTCGTTCTAACTCTTCCCTGTTGAATCGACGCCACAAAGGCCCCTTGCCATTTGTGAGCCTTTTCCATGCCATGACCCCGTCTACTATTGCTAAGGCATTATCTTGAGCCTGATCTCCCAGAAACCATATTTCATCATCTTCGGACTCTGAAATGGGGTTGTAGAGTTTTGACCTTGTAGTCCCACCACGCTTGGCCTGCAGCCACCTTGGAGGATTATCCTGCGATAATGATCCGCTAGTTCGAGTGATATTGAACGCCTAAATTTACCGTGATTTGGTCAGCTGGTGTTTTGTGGTTCTAAGACATTCGAGACTGGATCGATAGAGTTAGGTGTCGCTCAGGATATATGTATGTTGTCGATCACCGCCACGCAAGTAGCTCCAGATCTAGAGCTATAATGTATCGTCATAGGAAAAGAGTCAAGTACAGGAGGAGCAACGGGTCATTACCTCTTCTCGCACAAGAGCCAGTCGCTGCTCAAGATCCGTGTTCCTCCGCGCCAGCTCCTGCACCTGTTCTAGCAGAGCACCGAAGCCAGTGGTAAGTCTCTCCGCAAGTTGTTCATGGTTTTCTTCGTCCGGCGCCTCCATGGTAATAGCTTAGGAATGCACGAGCGAAACATTTATTGCGGATTTGAGGGGTACTTGATGGAGAAGAGGCAACAGGTAGGCCGATGCGCCGAAATAATCCCGATCCGGGAGCTAGTACGTCATCAGGCAAGCTGCTGCCTGACCTTGGCATTTCAGTTTTGATGTCAATATAGAATATGCAATACGCCCATATGCAGTACATACGGCCATAGACTGAAGAATAATCAGCATCCCGTCCGCTCTGCTAAAGACAAGCTCCAGATCGACCAATTAGTAGTTGGGTGGGTGACCACCAGCGAATACTGGTTGCTGTATGTTTTTGCCATAATTTTTTGGTGGGTCGGCGACGATAGTGGCTTGATCACGAGCCACGACTACGTATTATGGATGTTTCTGATCATCCTTTATCTATATGTCAACAGTCCCCATTGCAAAGAGGCGGCTCTAATTCTATACCATGTACGGCCGAAGTTTAATAAGGTCAGAACCCAGCCACGCAAAGACCAATAGCCCAAGCACACAGCTCCATTTGCCAGGGGAATATTACTCAAGCCTAAAGCGGTACGCATGAAAATTTCATCAAGCGCATTGAAATGGCAATTGAAATGACAATCTCCAATTTAACAGCTCCAGCAGCAATATGATAGACGAGGCCTCCTATAGCACGTCCAACGCCAAAAGCTTCGACGATGGAGGCAGCAAAGCGTTTCTTGTGCTCTTTTGCTTGTCGTCACTGCTGTCGATGAGAGACGCTTCAATCATGAGGTCTATGACAAGGTAATTGCAGAAAAATACAAGTACCGAGTATGTTTGGCGGGAATGGCGTGCGCGACACGTGGGAGTGGCGTGAGTGACGCTTTTCATACATCTCTGAACTTGTTGAATGAGCTAGTGCCTACTATGGTTAGCGGAGACCCTGCCTATCCCTACCTATTGGGTACACAGCCTTGTTTGGTGTCTTGACATCCTGTGCTAGTGATATTTAAGATACATTACTTAACCGTTGTTTGCTTTGCCCGGCCCAAAAGTCTTCGCAGCTGTCGGTTCTAATGGAACCTCAAGCAAGATAATATATATACAAGCTATCCCAGAGACATATATACATGCATCACTTAAGACATGATGCAACAATAAACGCGAGCCGAATGAAGTCCAAATTTGGAAGGCTGTCGTCATTTCCGCCATCTATAAACTTCGTCCATACCCACGCCTTGAAACCTTTGTGCTTCGAAGTTACCTCCCAATGGCCGAATGCTCAAATACAAGCTAGACCCTGTTAAATACTTCCTCTTCATGCTCGTAGTATCCGCCATCATTCGCCCTCTTAACCTTAGTATAACTCGGCTTTTTTGGTACACTCTCGAAGCTATCCTTGTCGGAAGGGAAGGCACTCGGCACCACAATGCCGCCTTTGTCATTCGTGGTGCGTGATGGCGACTGGACGCTGCCGAGCTCGACCTGATGCAAGCCTTCTCTGTCATCGAGTTGCCGTGAGGCAGAGTCTCCTGACTCCTTTCGTACATAGGCATTTTGGCTGCTTCGACCAAGGTAGCGCTTGCTACTCCAACCGGGCCTTCGACTTTCTCGAATGGTTTTGCTGAAGAGCGGACGTAGTGTGGGGATAGTGGCTGCTATGATGCCGATATTCATCTCCAGACTAAGGGATATTAGCACAGATGCTTCATAGGTATGATTGCTCGGGATTATACGTACATAACCCAGACAGCCAGATCCACGAGACCCCCTAGAATAGCACAGTCAGCCTTACTAAAGCATCAACCGAAGACACTGCTCCTAGATAGTGACCAACTTACAAGTGACCGTTCCGTCGGCGTTGCTCATTTCGATGTTTCTTAACAAGATCGTCTTTACAACCGTACAAACGCCAGTGCTGCGATGGTCAGATATGTAAAACGTAATGTAATGGTTTAGAGTCTCACAAATATCCCATACTCATCAAGACACAAATGCCAGCTTTTGTCTTAACACCCATTTGTACATTCCACAGGAATACAACGGGTAAAGTAGCGAGGACCCAATCGCAAATTACTGCAACGGCTAGATTGAAGGGTTAGTAACAGGTAGAGTTGAATAAAGCGCAGCATGCTGGCTAGGGAGATCTACCGCCTTGAAAATCTCCGATAGCAATAGTAGTAGCAATGGTCCAGCATGTGCCGGGGAGAAGTGGATTCCAGAGCTTCGGAATGGGTTGACACTGAGCCACAGTAATGACGGCGGTGGCTACCCCTGTTACAAATGCGAACATTGCGATGGCATATAGACCAACTCTCCAACGCCGGTCTGTCCTAAAAATTCGTAGGAGGAAGAAACAAATGGAGACTCGCGTGAATGTTACGGAAAGAATTGAGGTCGGCTGTGACATTTCCTGCCATTTGAGACCCGAAAAGATCTCGGGGACATAGAGCGGAGGCCCGTCTTTGATAGAATCCCAACGTTCGTGGACCATGGCACCTAGAATAGCGAGTGTGACAATGGAGAACAACTGGTCATCTGATCAGTAAGATAATCAACATATTCCCTTCTTTAGCGGTACTTACCAGGGCAATGACCATAAAGAGATCGTCTAGCCCAACGCTCTTGAGGATCATTGACCGTACATAAAGGCGTAGTACAACCAGAGTAGTCGCGATGATAACAAGGACTGACTGCAGGACAATGATTAGATTGTTTCCATTTCGATCCGCATCGACAGGCTCTGGGGGAATCATAGGCGGTGTTCCGGGTGTTGCCATGATGCCGGCAGCACAGCAATGAGAGAAAGGATCGTTCTTGCAATGTGATAGCTACTTAGAGCACCCCGAGAGGTAAGCTTCTATATGTGCCAAATACAGAGTCCAGAGGAGCCAGAACGTAGCACGACCGCAGGCGGGAGGGATTTCGTATAATTATTGATGGCGCTGTAACCGGCGTGCAGATCGTCCCACGGTCCCATTGGTAGCATCAAATCAAATAAATTTGCGCCGCCGTACTCTGTAGTTCCACGTGTGGAGGGAGGCGGCACCGAGACTAGATAAATAGTGTGGTGTCGCGTAGTCAATGAAGCTAATACACCCCAGGGAGCTGGTGGGTTGTACCCTCGCTCTACGCGAGCAACTAAGACCAGAACTATGAAACATCCTCACTTGTGGGACAATGGCGAATCAGATTGGTGACTATTGGTTCACTAGAAATTGTGACTGCGAATAATGAACTGATATGCCCGCACACTCAAGATGTTGTCCATTGTGACATGGTTTTCAAAGTGACAAATAAGAATACAACTTGTCTTATCTAGCTTCAACTTCTGTTATCCTCTATCGTTTCCAGTCGTCGTGGTGATCGCGCTGTCGACTTTCAGTGGCGAGGATACCAGGCTGTTGATAGCCGCACGGACGAAGTTGGTGTATGCGCTCCTATCGGCTTTGCTCTTGATGATATCCACTAGACTTTTGGCTCGTCCTCAAACGGCAGCACACCATCGACTAAACTGTCTAACGCTACCTTACCTCTTGTGGCTTGTCTTCCCCAGATCGAGTGCTATCGCGAAACAGATGAACGAGTTCTGCTGTTGCGAAAGCCCCCGGTGTTCAACGCAAACTAAAGTGCGGGGGATAGATTAGCGGATACCGATCGTACTACTGTTTATGTCTAAGACCTGCATCGACTATGCTATGGCCTTCCATGCAAGGTACCGATGTTTCCCTATCGGGTTTGCAATACCAATTTTCTTTTACCATGGTACTGAGCCTCCGCTTTTACTAGAGTAACTCATTGAGCCGGCTCATCAATATACAATGTTGGGCCCTTGAACTCTGCGAAATATTCGGTAGTACACCTAGAGAAGATATGAGGGACTGACTACATACCCTAAAACCTGCCAAGGTACCCAGGGATAGGGTCGCTGACGGGGACGACTGGAGCAATAACGGCTCCTAGTGAGCTTGGCTAGGGGGCGCTTGGGGGCGCCTGTGCCCGAAGAAAAGTTGGCCAAACACCCCACGGGCAGGTAGCACACCAACAGGACGCCATCAAATCTCCTTACCGTCACCGCTTGGACTGCGAATCTCATTTCCCCGTGCAAAAAAACCCCGAAATATGCAGATCTTTCTTGGTGCTTGGACACTGAAGGACACGTCCTCCTTACGGACTGAAAATTTCATCAGCTTTGACCCCGAAGACCCTGTTGCTGGATTGAAGAGTTCTCAACGCAATGTTGCAGGATCTGCGCCTCCCAGCAGCTTTGCAACTTGCACGGTCTCCTTATCGGCACAATTCTCCCTTTAAGGGGAGCACGTGTCATTGAAGTGCCACCTCGTACGGAGAGTCGCGTCATTCTGCGGCGACGAATGATTGTCATCCGAAGGCATGACCTGAAAAGAGGATCTACCTTGATCCCTTTTCATTTTGCTATCGACCGAGTGGGCATCAATGGGCTTCCATAAGTCTTACTGCTTATAGTGATCCCGGATGCATAGAAACAGGCTTCCTGCATCACCTGTCCTCAATTGAATGACCTTCAACGCCTCCAATTTCCTGTGAGGCAAAAGCTACACGATAGAGCTTGAGCTCGTCAGGTATCAATGATAGCTCAGTATGACAGCTGTTAGTATATACAAAGCCAACAGGGCAGCTGCCAGGCCGACTCTAATAGCGTTGGCATCTGTATTAGTCGGGTTTGGCCAGCGATGAAGACGATGTTCCTCCGATAGTGGGCGTCTACTATACAGTGAGTGATGTATTCCATTCTGCTGTCCTTATACATACTTGTATTATCAGTGCTTCTTATTTATTGAGCCATTTGCACAGCTAGAGCTATGAGCCATTATACTACCTTCTGTTACTGGAGTTCCTTGACTGGTCTCGGATAGAGTCCGCACAATGTTGAGCTGGAGAGATTCCATTGGACACTTAATGCTCTCGCGCCATAATTTGCAAGGATACTGCTCTCAGGAGTCCCATAAGGAAATGGGGTTCAAGTGGCGTGCATGCAATTGTGTAAGGCGGAGCTGATATAAGCTATGCAACGCTTCACGAGCGAAATCCTAATTCACTAAATACCTACAAGTCTTGGTGGGAGCTTGCGATGGGTATAGATTCTCTAAAACGAAGAACGGCCGGATTGGGCTCGACCTTCATGGTACCAAGTTGGGAGATACTGTGGCACCTCGCCTGGATAGCACGTTCTATTTCCAGGGCGAAGCTTATGTAGACGGGTTGATGTATGAAGAAGCACTGACGATGAAAGATAGGAATGGGCGGCAAGCTACGTATTTCGAAAATATTTGGATCGTATTATGACGCGCCGTACTACTTTCTTTTTCGTGGATGAAGTATCTCCTCAAATGATCATGGATGTCGGTGACTGCACTATATAAGACGTCCTCAGACCTCCGAATGTACTGCGAATTTCCTTCGTCGACTAATCATCATTAAGAGACAGACCGCGCTTGGTAGCACAACTTCATTCTGACGGGACAGGCCACCCAATAAGACTCGGAACAACCGAATCCACTTCTCATCCATGATTCTCCCAACATCCTCATGAAGAGCACCATGCAGCTATGCCGGCCCTATCACCTGACATTGATCTCTCATTGTGGCGAAGTATGAGAGGACATTGGCATCCTTCGATCGTCATTACATGAGGTCCGATATGTGCGTGGGGTGCACAAAGTCTAGAAGATGTCAAGATTTTTGATGTAGCTTAGTATCAGGAACATGGGCATCATAAAAGCCTCACGGAAGGCATAGCTCCTAGTGTAAAAGCTTACGCACATCAAGCCGGTCGTTATAACGGATTAGCCATCTTATGTCCAGAAACTGCCGGCAGAACAGGGCTAATTGTTCGAGACTTGAGAATCCTTCAGCCTCTGGTTCCAGCATTTGCAACAGCGTTTGGTACGATGCAGTCCAGAAGCGGATCGGATAGCCAAATCCATCGACTCCTATATCTGAGTACTCAATGTTATCGTTCCGATATATGGTGACAACGAGCTATCCCACAAGATGGGTGCTCCATTCAGCCTATTGGGTACAGGCATAGGCACTATCAATCTTTCCGATCCTTTCTAACCCAAAGGCTGTGAAGATCATCAGCAAAAAGAAAGCTGCTGGGCAAGATAGGCTCAGCGTGACCTTGCACGTCTTATGTGGCTTTGATGGCCGTGCATAAGAATTGCATCCGTGAGCCGGCTCGAGTTACCTAAGAAGCCACTTCAGCCTGCCCCTTGCTATTGCGCATGCACCGCCACTTAACACAGATATAGGCTCCTCTCAACTCGCAATTCCACCACCAATTATGCCGCTAACGTCTACAGGTCTCTGTTCTAGTATGCATCAGACTCTACGCTTTAGGAAAGTGGGAACCACAATGCTTCTTTGACTTTACAAGCTCGACGTTCGCTGCGTGCTCTCACTCTGGCTGGTTACAAACGGAGCTGTCATCCATAAGGTTAGCAAGAAGATGGCTCTGAGAATCGATCCTAGAGGTGAGTGGATTGAGTTTGTTGAGTAAAGAAAGAGCGTGCATTGGGCTTTTGTCTTGTATATCTTCTGTCCTACAATTGCATTCCCATACTGAGACTGGATATCATGCTCACTGCAGACTTCAGTGACCCAAGAAAACTACTCTTTGCATGCTGCTTGGTGCCCTGACCGAACTATGAGTGGTGGTGGAGGTGTTTCGTTGGTGCAGCATTGACTTTCAAGCTCAGCATATCCGGCCGCGAATAATGGCCCACGATGTCAAGGAAGAGTTTCGCACGAGCGATATCATCAAGGTTAATATTCGCATACACAATGCCTCCTTCACCGCCATGTAGCGGTTTCGTTGCCACAGACATCCCGTCCGGCCCAAAGATCTCGGAGTGGCCGCCTCCAGGCTTAATCTGCATGTTAGCCTCGCATAGCAAAGCGGATCACACAAGCAAATGCTCACAAGTTCAACTTTCAACCTTCCCAGCACAGCTTTCTCGCGGTTCGGTTCGGTAATTATCATGGTGGGTTGAAGCACGAACATTTGGCCCTCCACGGCAACAGACTTGGAGAGGGCCTGTATAGCGTCCGTATGGCCTTGTGCAAGTACTACATGGGGGTGTTCGAAGGCGGGCAGAAAGCTTGCGATGTGGATTTGGGCACCTTGGGTGTACTCGTAATAACGAAGCAGTGGCATATAATTCTCCCAGCTACGCATAGCCATGAATTTAAGAGAGCTCTAAGCTCATCTATCATGCAGGAAGAATGTCTTCAAGAAAGAAATGGAAAGGCAGAAGCGCCGGAGTCTTACCATATCAAACCACCGAAATTACCATGATCAGTGGTAACGACGCTCTTCAGCGACTCCGAGTGGCCTTCGCCAAAGAGACAACGTTCTACGTGCGTCGGCTTGGTCTTCCGCCGATGGTGGAGGATCTCCCCATTGGGACCAATAAAGGACTGCGCCACGCTGTGAGTGTACCGTTTTTAGCAACCTGGCTACAGTCATACCTGTCCGGCATAGATAGTGTGACCATCCCTCTCACTGTAGCCAAGCACAACGGTCATGCCTGCCTCTTTAACAGCGCTTCTGATGCTATCCATCTCAACCGACTCCCGAGCCATAGAGTTGTTTATGTAAGTCATTTTGAAGTCTTCGCTCTCGAGAGCTGATTCGGTCCAAATTGGGGTAATATTACATTTAGGAGCTTCAATGTTTGTTTTATTTGTCCCTTCGGTTCTGCAAGGGACTCGCTATGGATAACCCGGGATGAAGCACATTGGAAAGCCTAACACATTGGTCCCTTCTTTGGCTGCCTCCTTAATGATCTCGATTGTTTTCTTGGCGCTGCCCCGAAGATCGAGCCATACTGGCTCGGCTTGCACCGCCCCTACCTTGATGTTGTTGACGACCATAGTGATTAATTGCAAAGAGTGCTCCAAGTATATGTGTTACTCACTGGTGTACGAAAATAGAATGAGAACGGGAGATGTCCCCTCTTTATGCTTTGCATGTCCTGCTCAGGGGGGTGCGTATACTATTAATCCTCATCACAGCCATCCTATCAAGCCGCTGTTGACCCACGTTATCTTGCGTTAGTGGCTATGCACGTGTCTTGGTGCATTTCTTGGGAGAAGTTTGTTTGGCCTTCAGCTATGAGAAAGAAGTCCCAGCCGTCATGGGTTTATGCAAACCCAGAAGCGAGCATGTAAGCGATGTTCTCCGCACTATTACGCCACGTGGAAGCGCCGTTATACAGAACTATCTGTACAACGTACTTCGCAAGTGATTGACGAAGAGCGCTTGCTTCACAGATCCAGTCATCTGCGCATGTGCTATGGCACCTTGATCTCTATGAAGCCGCCTATGATGTAATACTATCAACCAAGTTCTCGCAAGTATGGTTGTGAATGCGTTGTTCTGCTAATATAGCAGAGCACACGGCTCGGAGAAGCTCGCTCCACCACATCGAAGGGTGGAGGGATACCTACTTAATTACTTAATAGAACCCTGAGTTTGCCCTGTACTGGACCGTGTTATGTACCTAAGGTAGTCCTAGATTCCGCAAACGTCAGGTGCGAACGAATTGGGCGTCACATAATGTACTACGTGTAGTCCGGCAAGTATGGCCATCTTAGAAGAGTTCAACCCCTTACTCCACAACTGTATGGCCGATAGGGCTGAAGCCTAAATGAAGCGAAAAGGGCACTGGAGACACCCCACAGTCGATCGCCTAGACGATACAATTGATCCCCAGAAGATATGGTTATTGGGGTGCTTCCAGGCGTCAGCCCTATCGGCCATACAGTTGGGGGGTTAGGTAAAGGGGTGAACCCTTCTATTGCACCTCACCAGAGTCCGGCAGCCACCACCAAGTCGCTCACCAAGTCGCTCACCAAACCGCCCATACAAAATCACCATTACGAACTCGACTACACAGATTCGCTCACGACTTGGTGGACGGTTCGGTATGTGACTTTATATAGATGACTTGGTGGGCGACGTACTGGGCTACGTAGGAAGTGGTGTCGTACGCGGTGGGCGACAACTTTTGTATGGGCGACAATCTTTAGTGGGCGACAATCTTTCATGGGCGACAATTTCTTATAAGTAGGCTACTCAGTCGTCGCCCACAAAAGATTGTCGCCCACGAAAGATTGTCGCCCACGAAGTCGCCCATCGGAAAACCTCTTGAAAGACTGCCCACTGATAATTAGGTAGGCTACAAGAATCAACCAAAGATTGTTCACCAAGTCCTAAACAACAAAAATCATTCATATGGGTGTCAAATCACCTTATACTGCTACAGTGGTCAAAAACAGACTTCAACAAACTCTCAGAGCTATGAGGGAAGGGTATCATTCCAAAACAAGAGCACCGGTCATCGAGACTGTGATGAGGAGCTGAATTGAAAATGAAGATTGGATCATTGACTCCTCAAACAACGGGAGCGAATTAGTCGTATCGCTTACACTGCTAGTCCTGGTGCCAGGATCGAGACTAGGGACGACAGTAGTGTCATAGAAGATGCTGAGGATAGTGACAAAAGACTGTTTAGAATAGACACCTGTAGTGACAGGATCGATGTGTGTTTTGATGTTACTTTATAAGAGACTCGCTGTGCGGAGAGGATTGGGAAGCATGGCTGCCACATTCAGTGGGCACAGACGGAAATCGTCGGCTAGGATGCCGATGCTGAGGCCTGCATTGCTTTTGTTTCGTTCGAGAGTGGACTAGAAGGGGCGGGCTTGGTTAAAGGAGTCCTGGTGGTTTATGTAGCGGGCTATAGCATCATTGACGATCTCCGGGGGGGGTCCTGATGTAGGAAAAGGTGCCGCTGAGAGTAGTGCTGAGGGACGCGCCGATCACGCTGCCAATTCCCTCGGGAAGGGATGTTGATGCGCCTTTAGGTCGCATGTAGCCGTTGCGGTAGTCGTTGCTGAAAGGGACGAGAGCCTTCTTAATTGGTAGGAGGTAGCCTTTGGGATTGTTGTGATGATGATTTGCCGTGGCGTCGTGGGACATAAGATGCCACTGAAGAAGAAGTCTAGGAACGAAAGTTACACCTTTTACGGCATTGAAGATGGCCAGAAAGATGGCTTCAAGTTCAACGGAGAACGCCACTAGGTTCTTATTCGAGGTCGTCTTCCCAGGCGTCATTGAAGGATTCATCTCGAATGGAATGACGATTGTAGGCTCAATCGATGCCGTTCCACATGTATGTTCCATCGTCAGGGAACAGCTGAGCAGAAATCCCCACTCGGGGAAGATGGCGGCTTCAATGTCATTACAGGGGTCTGTTCTCTGGAAAATGTCAAACTTTTCCGCGATCTTGGTTGGTTTATGTTATACAAGAGCGCGGTGGCCAAGCATCGGCTTCTGAAACCACTTGAACAGCGTTGAGTTTCCAGCGGCGTTGATGAATCGGAATGTGTGGACACCATTACCACTGATATGTCGAGCGTCCTGAGGGATACCAAGATCAGAGAGTACATTCGTCAGCTGGAAGGTAACTTCGGTTTGTTAAACGAGGAAGTCGTAAGCGGTGGTATGTCCAGAGCCGCCTGTGAAATTGGCTTATTAGCAGAAGCCAACGAATAACGCAATCTCAACGCACCAGTGGCGATCCTGTATTTGCCTCGAACTTGACTGACTGCATGAATCAAGGCGCCAAAATTTGCTCCGTCGTTGATGAAGAATGATGGCATATGGTTGCCAACCAGGTCATGATTGCCGCATTGGCTATAATACTAATTGCAAAGCCATGAATATCACGTCCCACTTCACTGCCTCGATTGCTGGCCACAACGACAGAGAAGCGAATGAAGATGTCCTTTTTTGTGAACGCACTCAGCCAGCACGCTGAAGTCAAACAGCTCCAATCACCATATGGTCCGAAAGTACCATAAGCACTGTGGCCAAGTGTATGAACAACGCGCTCAAGACGCGCTCGTATCATAATAAAAGATTTTCTTACAAACAGTAGTCTCTTCAAGGAGGTTGTAACCTCTTAGTCCGGCTCACAGGAAATTCGCAGAATTCTCCTCCACACCAGTGTCCGTGATCTCAATCCGGCCACCGGCGTTGACCAATGCCAGAGACAATTGGCTTTGTTGGTTCTGCATAAGCTTGTATTGCAGATCTGGCTGCTTAGCCCACCTTTAGGCTCTGAGCTTGTGCACAAGGGACCAGAGCCAATGCAGAAGCATGATAGAGACCAGCATTTTGAATATTAGTTGTGTAGGCCTAGAAGCAAATAATGCGCAAAGCTTTTGAAGATACTTGAGGAAAAGACAGGATTGTAATATGCGAAGAAGTAAAATTATCACATTTCAACCATGTCTTTGAATAATCTTCATGAGCTAGCCGATGGAACAATATCTCAAATCAGACTCAAAAGACACAATCATCATGAACATCGTGACTAAGTCTTATGGAATCAATATATCATATACAAAGACGCTTTATTCGTATGAGCTATTTGCGGTTTGTCGCGAGGTCGCCGCAAGCGAAGGCAAACGCGCCCGACCTGTGCTAGGATGGTTCCTGAAGCTGCTAGACATTGAGGAATTTTCACATCCGCATTTCATTGAAGCCAATTGTGAGCCAGAAGACCACAGTGAGAGCCCTCCAGGCCGCTCGCGGAACAGCATTCGCGCAATTCAGTCATCATTGGACCACGATCCAGTATGTTGCAAGTGCTGGATACGGTAGGATGAGGCAATACGACAGCCTCGAACAAATGAAGCAGCGACGCAGTATAGTTGGTCTTGGTGTCGAGCATAAGGCCAGGGATCGTTAGCCGTGGGCGAACGCCTGTGCGCGTTCAACGTGGTGAATGATCAACACCGTGCATGAAAGCTTCAATCTGTATATACTTGAGCATATTAGCTTTGCAGGCTTCTCGGTCGATCACGTAATGGAATAGATCCCACATGGCGAAGGCATGGTCTAGACATGTTCTCACTTTCACATACTCTAGATACCCGCCAACTCATTTGACCTACCTTTTTCACCATACAAGAGCCGATGTCCACTGCCAGCAATTTTGAATGCTTGAGACATGCTCTAGTTTGTTCAAACAGCACCAAGGTCTTTTTCCAAAGCAAATAGTGGTCGTTACCATAGACTTGCAGCTCAACCTCCTCAACAATGTCCCCTAATCAGGCGCAGGCACCTCCATTGTCGGGCTCTCATTTCGGCAAAGCAAAGCTCCTACAGGCTTCTAGACTAGACGTATCAAAGGACAAGTTCGATACTTCACCTTAGAGCAGGCGTAGCTCACTAACGATAAGAATAGCAGCAGACAGAGACTCGGCGCTGAGCCTATTACCATAGCAAGGATGCGGCCACCTCCATGCAGTAAGAAGTTTCCTAACTTGATAGTGCCCACTATCTTGCAAAGCATATACAAGCCGTCTCCCCTTCTGAATCTTCCTGCAAAACTTTGCTACCCCGTTTTTGAGGTTATTTGGGACCAATTGAGGTTGCTACCTACCAAAGGAGACTCGGATCCATCAGCGAGAGCACCCGTCGTGCAAAACCCTCAGCGCCAATCATTAGCGAGACCAAGAAGCTTCGACCAAGGTATACCGATACAATAGCTTTGCGGTCTGACCACATCCCTACCGTCCATATCAATCACCTGACCAAAAATATCCAATAGATAGTTGTAGTCTCAAGGTTGTGGAGGCCCATGGCTACTGAAGACCATTTCGAAGAAGAGTTTAGTGCAATATGCAATATGCGTCCATACTCCAGAGCCACCAAGCGATCGCAGCAAAAAGGGGACATCATGGATATGGGCTTCGTAGAGGCGTTTGGAGGAATTTTTAAGGAGCATGCGATCCGATAGCTATTCGATGTCCTCCCAGACAGCTCTACTTTGACTATCCGGACATTGTCGCCATGCTTTTCAGACGAAAATATCCCCTCAATGCCAAGCGTGACGCATGAGGTGCCGATAAAAATGCTGGGTATGCGGAATTGCTATGTTGGATTGAGAGAAAGGCGTAGAGGTATTGTAAGCCTTGGCTAAGGCACTAATGGAATCTATGGTCTAACCCAACTACCCTTGCTTTCGCTTCAGATTTTGCCTGCTGCTGTTTGATTTTTGTGTCGAATATGGAGGGGTCGATAAAAGGTTGGGGACCCTTTTGTGATGAGAAAATTTTGACTTAAGCATGGTTAGATCTAGTCTGCCGGCTAATGATTATGATGCGAAAGCTTACCTTTTGAGTTAGCTGATGCATTAGATTGGTCAAGTAGTATTCCTCCAGCTGATGCAGCGCGTTGTGTGTGTGAAGTCTGCCCTTGGACCTTGGTAGGAGGCGATAAGTAACCTTTGAGAAGCTGTTTGGGGGCTCTCTCCGACATCCTTGAAACGATTATGTATTAGTCAACGAGAGCGGACTTTCTATTCGTACCCCTGCTGTCGTACGCAGTAGACGGTAGAAATGAGTCACACAATGGTGGCGGTAAAGCTGTAGTTGGATATTAGCTCTTCTAGTAGACTCCTCTACATTGAAGACACCCCTATCATGTAGCACTGATCGGTGCTGGCCAGAGTCATCTCACATGTGGCCCTTACTAGCATTCTCCCACACCTAAGACCGTACGTCGAAGATATCTTGCTTGATGCCAAGACCATCACCAAAAAGTCTTGCCCGAAGAATTACCGAGCCAATTCCAAAATCCACCGAATACACCTCCGATATCGCACTCGGATATTCGTTCCTACTACGCCATTCCAAGCACCAAATGAGCGCGCTGCCGGCTCCTGCGTTGGGTCGTCCCCACAGCAGCGCTGGTAGCATCAGCAATGCTCCAGTAAGCCCTGTCAGCTCGAAGGGAAAGAGGAAGAGAGTCCACGACCTTCAGAGCTCGCCTGGGAGTGGAGACGATGGATATGACGCCGCCAATGGCGAAAGGAAGAGACAGCCTGGAGTAAAAAGAGCATGCAATGAGTGCCGACAACAGAAGGTGAGACCAACAACACGCCTCGACAACGCCGCATGAATTGCCCCTCTCCTTGTCCATACTGCACTGGCATAAGCTGTGAGCCGGAGAATGCTAGGAAAAATATCTCAAGAAAAGTGTTCATCCATCTCGCAATGCCCCTCTATGATGCTAGAACTTGGAAGGCGGACCGTCAGTTCAATCAAGACCTGCAAAGCTGATTGTGTTACCACAGCTACGTTGCGATGTCGTAACAGAACCAACCTACATTACATGTGGGAGATGTCAGCGCCTTAGCCTGGAGTGCAAGATCGAGTCGAACTTCAAAAGAGTCGGGAAACGCAGCAAGAACGCTGAGATGGAGAGGGAAATTGTGGAATTGAGGAAGCTCGTCGAAAGTCAAAACGCGTCTCCTACCGCAGCGGGACCTTCGGTAAAAGCCTCATTGAGCACCTCTGCTAGTCCTACTATATCTCAGCTACCTCCACATCGAGATCAATATATGGGCTCCGAAGAGGCCGTTGCGGCAATGATGGAATTGCGAGCAGGTCACGATGGTGGATCGTTTATAAGGAATGCAAATGCCCAGCTTAGGCTCACTCGGCAGCTCGGGAATGTGATCCTGACGCAAGAGCGAATTCAAGAATTGTTTCAAATGTAAGCGGCCTCCGCCTTGGATGCTCTACACGTGCCTTTACAATATTCAACAGATTTTTCACATACTACCATCCCTTTCTTCCGATTCTCGATCCAGCAAGACATCCAGAATACTACTATACGTCGAACCTGCTCCGTTTCTGGGTCATTATAAGCGTTGCTGCACGGCGTGACGACCCCCCTCTATTGGCTGCCTTAGCTGGTCCAGTATCAGACCTACTATGGAAGACCATTGCGGACGTACCCCAGAATTATATTGTTGTTAAAGCGCTTTGTCTTCTTTGTACATGGCCTTTGCCGATTAGCAGTACCTCAACGGATCCCACGTTCATGCTTGCTGGGCTAATGATGCAGATTGCAATGCAAATTGGTCTTCATCGACCTTCGCATTCACAAGACTTCACAAAGTTCAAGGTCGAGCTGATGGAGGAAGAGTTGAGGGATAGGGTACGGACATGGGCTGCTTGTAACGCGGTGGCTCAACGGTAGCAATTCTCGTCTCCTACTTAAGCAGTGAGATACTGAGACCCGCTAGAGTTTCTACAGGCTACGGGCAGCCCCCCACGACCTTCTATGAATGGACGCTCGCGCCTTCGGGCCCGAATGAGTCCAGCTTCAGACTCCCCTCGGATGCTGAGGGTCGGCTACTAATTGAGAGATTTAGCAACAATGTCACTAAGGCGCTGTACAGTAATCCTTCAGATCCAGTGGGCTTGGCCAACGACAACGAACGATCTGTTTTGACAACATTCCTTCAGAGAGAATACGACGATTTGGAAGTAAAGCTTAAGGCGGATGAATCTTGTACAATCTTATCTTATAATTCCTATGACGCATTGGGCACATACTGATTTTCTAAGCGATCTCCTTGATCTACCTCCGGGCTGCCGGGCTCCACCTGCGACTCTCGGCCTTCTTCGACTCGCCTACCTCCAAAGACTATCTCATGGATCTTTCACGCTTGTGGCTCGCAACCATCTCTTTTCTTGAATGTGCTTTCAACCTGGAGGCCAATGGTCTCCTCGCATATTGTACGAACTATATCCTTCAAATGATCATCGCCGCAGGATTCGCGCTCCTTAAGCTTCTGAACAGCTTCTTCGCAAGTCAAATAGACTTCGAAACCGGCCGGACTTTGTTCAATCGAACTATCTATGCAATAAGGGCTGTCAGCGTCAGTACTAATGACCTACCCTCTAGACTAGCAGAAGTTCTGGCACAGCTGTGGAAAGGTAGTGCAGCTGGTTCAAGGAAGATCAATGATGGAAACGCTATTACCGATAACTCACTGCAGCTTAAGGTCAAGTGCAGGATGAGCATGAGTCTAGTCTTTGACTCGGTTTGGAGATGGCGAGAAGAATTTCAGCAGAACGGCAACCTCGATGGTATGTGCTATCCCGCCGTGGCAGACATAATGCTGACGCTACGGTAAGCTGCTGTTAAAAACCCAACAAATCCGGATTCGGCTGTTGAGAGCTCTGCTGTTCAGAGCTCTGCAACCTCTGTCGCGGACCAGAGCTTGGCGCCCTCGAATGCGTTCGGTGATACGATCACGCCTGATGGCTTTGGTGGATCAAACTATGAAGTTTTCGATCCATTGAACTGGGTGCTTGATGGCCTGGTGGATTTTCCTTATAGTCTACCCCACGTCTCGGAGATGGAGGTGCAAGGTATGAACTAATGCATGACTGATGACTGGATGAACATAGGTGCTCTAACATAGATATGACGATAACTAATTCGATATTTACTTTATTACAAATATGATGGAATAAATGGTACCTGTGACTCGATAAGTCATACTGTGGGGATTTCTGCTTACAAATTCATCGTCTCTCATGAGGTTTATCTGCGCTTTCCACGATGGCAGCGATGCTTATGTCACAACAGCAACAATCATGCAGACGCGAGCCAAAGTTTAGTGTCAATTCAACTCATAGAACGAATTCGCTTTCAGTAATTTCAAAGGCTTACATTTTGTTAGTAGCTCACGAACTGCGCCCGCAGAGTAGAAAGGTTCTCAGCAGATTAATCACGGAGGTACAATCTTTGTTCTCGAGCAAGAACGAGGAAGGAAGAGAGGGTAGATGAGTAAAATGATGTTCTACAATCATAAAGTCAGTACTAGCTTATCGTCTGGTTGGTCTGTGGCAGGTTGCCGTCCCTCATAGTAGTGCGTATTACACTGGAATGCTACATCGAACTTGATGCCTCTAGTGCACCATAATCTCCGCATGTCCTCCAATTGTACGTCATCTGGACTCGGGGAATGCATTCTCGTGTCGTTGGCATAGGAGCGGTTGTAAAGCCTCAAGAAACAGGCCTGCCTAATCCGGTAAATGCCATCTATTAGTAATATCAGACCAATGGCAGTACACCGCGAGGTTCGGGCAGAGCGTCCGGCATTGAAGTCCTACTCGTCTATCCCTATATCGAACAAGAGTCGGCCGAGAATAGACGCATAAGAGCCCTCGAGGCTATTATGCGCCTCAGACTTTGCCTTTGCCCCAACGAGCACAAGGCTCGCTAATAGACAGCTGCCAACGTCGAGCTCTGTAACCAGCAGCTTCCCGAGCAAGCTGAACAGCACAAGCAACAATTGCTGAAAAGCACCCCGGAGGTGGTTCAAGGACGGATCGAAGAATTCGCTAGACATTATACTCCTTACCAAGTTTGCGAACTTCCCCCTGCGAGTTGCGTACTTCGGTGACAACACTCCTGCGGGACGCTTTGCTAGTTGAATGCCGCTAACTACGCTGCATCTACAGCTCATTACGCGTCAGTGCAATAGGACAACAGAACGTGATATTCAGTACGTTTTCAGACACCCTGTCGAAAGCGGCTTCGTTACACCGTTGGATGGGCTTTGGGCTGTTGGGCCGGATACAGTAGATAAGAGTAGGGCTCTTCACAACAAGTAGCTGTTCTGAGCTAATAGAGGCTGTGTGGCCTACCAGCATAGCGTCTGCTCCGTCATATCTCACTCGAGAACTCCTAGTTCCACCAAGGCAAAATAAAGACATTGCGGAGGAACGAGAGCATGAGCCATTCGCCCCAATACCCTCGTCTGGAAGCCTGATAAACCGATCTCTTCAATGACTACCATTACTTTGGTCTACTTGTTGATCCATTTCTCTTTGCTTTTGCAGTACAGCCCGCTTCAAACAGAGTCTCAAGCTGAGACACCAGGAGCGACGACGCCTCACCGACCGACACAGCCCAGCAAATACCTAGATCAACGATGCTCAACGGAATCGCCCCAACAAGAACATCTAGAGCCAAGTCAATTTGTGCTAGGGTTGGAGGTCTGAGGTAGTGGGTGCTTAGAAGCAATGTACGGTGGGTCCCCGCACATGGGCCAGTCTACTTCACAGATGCGCTCTTGTTGCGTGAGCCTAGTTCGCGTCAGTGAGCCCTTCATATCACGATGCCTATAATCGCACTGCCTCCATATAATGATGATCTCTACGCTACCAAATATGTGAGATGGATGGTCGATGTTCTAAGCAACCTAAGGGGTGGGGTCAACTCTCAATATCCAACCAATACATTTGTACGAAATCTATGCTACAAAAGGAATCTGTGCTGAAGGGCCATGTATCTATGCTATAAGTACAGCCTCAGAGAATACTACGTGGATTGGGACTTCATACACCGTTCTGTCACGGAGCTCCTAGAGCAGAGTGGTTTACATTTGGGGTTCTCATTTTACCCGCTGATATACCTCGATAGATACAGGGCCTCTAAATGGACCATGGTACACCATATAAGTCATTTCGCCGTCTCAAATCACTTCTCTTGTCCTTACCTTCCCGTTCCAAGTCCGTCAGTGGATCCCATGGGATAATGTCCTTGACAGCGATATCGACAAAGATTCGATAAAGATCCTGCTGAAAACGGCATAAGACTCCCAATGTACCTATCCCTGACTGAAGATTAGCAACGTTCGCAGAAGATGTGGACGGCTATCGTACCGTAGGCCAACCTAGCTCTTAGAGTGGTCTACCGGATCTTGCTCTGTACCTTTCCGTGAGCCTTCGAGTGCCATCGCCTCTTTGTCTTCAGCTTTCACGGTGGCGCAGAAGGGACCAGTGTCCGCTAGCCATCTCTCCATGGATGGGCTTAGAGAGCAACGCTCTCTATGCAGTTGTTCGCGAGCAATCTCGTCTCTCTCCCTGGTAGACACGTTCAGCATTCGGCTCTTGAATCTGGACCACGAACAGAAGGATAGATGAAACCATACATGTTGACGTAGTTCAGTCTAGGTGGTACTGTTGCTTGCTGTTGGAAGATGCTTGCTTTGCTGGCAGGATCAACCATACAATGATTGCTTGTGTTGGTACTGTGTCCAGCGGATCTTCGCAGAGCAACGAACGACAGTCTGTATAAACACCGAAATTCGATGCCGGAAACTGTCTGGCAAGAGATCTCAGGGCCCGAGAGCTTAAGCAGCACTCTAGGCGACCATCAGACCTTGCCGACTTTCTATCCATTTATATTATTCTTCTCATGGTCCCCGCTCTCGTTTAGGTCCGTGGACGCGGTGCAAATCATCGTCTTCTACGTGCCAACCCTTTTCATACCTGGATAGATTGTCCCAAAATGTATAATTGCTGCAGCAAAGGTCATCTTGGGGTTTTTTCGTGGATAAGCACACATACAGTATCTGTCCGGAAGTCGTCGCAAACCTGAGGTCAGAGCGCTTCCTTCGCTGTGTGTGTGTCCATGGCGAGCTAACCGCATGAAACTCCTCATACCCATGCCGCCGACCGCGACTGAAAAAGTGATTGGGTGCTCCGGTCTGTGTGACTTGAAGGAGAAGCAAATGCAAGCAAGGGGATCTGATAGTTGCTCCAGTAATTTGTCAGTAATTTGGCCTCGATCTGGGATTGTCACACTGCATTAGTGCCAACCAAATGGCTGTGACCAGCAACCACCAAGAGAATTCAATATAATGAGAGTCTAAGCAGGATGGACATGCGGAAATTCTTCATACTGAATCTGCAATGGAGTCTTTCATCACATATTCATCGAAGGGGACCTCTAGGCTTCCGCCTGGACAATGAAGGTTGCCAGGGCCTATAATCGCGTTGGGCGCTTAACCTCAATAGAGGGACACACCTTCGCCAATGAGGAGCCATAGACAGTCCTCGCCAAGCAATCAAAACTGATGCAGCCTCTGGATTCTTCGACACTAATTACATTCGAAACAAGAAGCACGCCTATGTAACCCTGAAGACCAATTACATCCGGACGAGTTTATCAGCTGCGAAGGCGGGGTTTTCCTCATCATTTGAACCGGGCGTTGAGGTGGCAGCCGCCCAAGATTCATAGGCCGTTCCAAGCAGGCTATGTGACCTCCCTCGCTAATACCTGCCACTGTACTTCAAAAATCGCTTTGTTGGCCTTCAAGATGATCTCGGGAAGCTTGCACAGCCCACTCCCGACGCAATTGAGCGGCCTGAGCCAGTAACATCTATGCAGATTCTAAGCCTCCGACTTATTGATGGCCCGGGCCGTCAAGACCTTGAGATTATAGGATCCAGGTTGTATTGGGTCTGGCGTTATTAACAAGCCGGTTCAAGGGTCTATAATAGGTAAGACCCCTGCTGGGTTCGATCCATCCCTTCCGTAACTGAGTATTACGGTAAAGGCATGGAAAAGTGCCCCACTCTCCGAACTTCAGATAGGTTGAGCATCGGCCCTAGGAGAATTTGCGGAGATTGTGGGCCGCAAATGGCAGTGCTTTGGGGGCCATAGCAGTGGTTAATCCTATGGCATTTTCCCTATTGTGTACCTTGCATACATTGCCAGACTGTTTGAATTGATTTGCAAGGCCTTTCGAGAACAGGAGGGATGTCTACTTGGGCTGAAGGAGCGTCAGCCTCCGTGTGAACTTGTTCTCGGCGTCGGCTCGTACCGCTTCGAAATGGATTCCACTAGAAAGCTTCAGAACTGCGGTGGGAGGTTCGGCAATTCATTCCCTGTACTGCCTCCACCATGCTAGGGACGACATTCTTTTACGAATCATCGACTTTCTGTTTGCCAACGTGAGACGAATGGCAGCATGCGCCAAGCAACAGGGGCAACGGACGCTAGACCCGGTTCTCTGTAGCCTGTCATCAACACACAATGAAATTGGAAAAAAAAAAGACTGAGCTCGCTGTGGCTGGTAGTTTTACCTACTCTAGGCATATCCTAGTAATCGAACAGATCTTCTCTTCGCATTCCAACGGGTCTCACAGTTGATCGATTGGGTCTTTTATGCTCCTCATCATTGATCAAGGTAGATTGCCGGATCCCAAACGAAATTGGGAAACTAAGAAGTCGCGGTCTGGCATGACGACTCTCGCCTGGCCAGAACAGTGTGTCGGGTGAGATCATAACCCAGGGATGTGCTAAGTCTTCCAAGACGCTCGTTGGTAGGCATAAAAGCGCAGATAGGCATGCCAGTGGATACCTTAGGCTTTCGAAAAGATGGTCAAATACCTGCCTAAATCAACCCTGCCCGTTCCCCTCATAGTGGGCCTGCACCGCGCTTGGAGTCTCCGCTTGTTTACACCGAAATAATCAGTCTCTCAAGCCACCGTTAAATTGCACCTCTCACGCTATTCCTAGCAACCAAGTTCATATGCCATGAGTATGGCTGAGTCTAGAAAAGAGATCTCTAAGAGACTCGATCCTTCGAGACGACAGTTTCACCAATGGCACTACCGGGAAGGGGAACCGATTAGAAAGGTTAAGGAGATGATGGACGAGCTATCACATCACCTGAGGAAGATATCAGACTATGATTTCCGAGCAGAGTCGGTCTTCCTTCTGTTCGCGATGAACCTACCTCTGCTGATCCTGACATAAACCTAGCGAGGACAAATGGCGGTATCGGCAGCGAGAGTGGAATAAGGATTGGAAGATTAAGAAAGCGGAGAGAGGCCTCCATCAACCCACACCGGGCAATGTCAACCATCTACTCATATGGCAGACGGAAATGGGAGATGTGGGGGATTGGCGGACTGCTGCTCTAGCAGTCAATGACGAGTTAGAGTGGACTGCTTGGTTGTCGTCGACTTCGCTGACGTATCTAGATCGCACCTTACGTCGCCCCCCGCGGTGCAAGAACTGCAATTTCCCCAGGGTACTATTCAAGGGTTTGGATTCTGGAACGCGAGAAAGACGAGTCAACTAGAGAGGTTTGAGACGTCTCGCCCTGCTTGCGCCCTCACTAATCGATGCCCAGGCCGTTGACCGACGTTTGCGACCGAAGCTCTGCGGGTACCTCTGCGTCTTTTATAAGCACACAGACCCCCTATAATCCTATCGTAAATACAGGCTATGGCCAACAGGAATATCATGCCTTCAACACTGCTGAGATCGCTCAGTGGACCAACTCGGTCACGGCACCCTTCACGGGAATACACCCACCTATGCTCCCCTATGACGATCAGATAAACAACATCCAATATCGCTCACAAACATACAGTGAGCCATATGGATTCACACACACCACGGTCCCAACACTCGCGACTTGTGCAGCGAGCGATGGGCATTCGACTGATGCCGTCTACACAGCCAACAGAAACCCAAACCCATATGAGGGAGGCAATATGCAGCTCACCCAGACCCCTTGCTCGACGATATCGATGGATTTTGAGGCAATGACTTCACATATTCACGGCTATCGTCAGCCTTCTCGCGTCCATGGGCAGGACTTTACATCCGGTACGCAAAATACAACGTTGTCCGCTCAGAGCCCTCCAATACACTCCGACAAACAGACTACACCCTCGTACGAGGATGGTAGCACGTCGCAAGACCACGATGGAAGCCAAACCTTCTATTGATACCAGCAAGTTCTGGTGGTGTTACAGAGGCCTCACCTTCCACATACCATTAAATGCGGGATAATAAGAACAGAAACAACAGTGGCGGGACATATAGAAATTGATATCTACGGCGGCGTTGTTGATATGGTCAAAAGTTAGTTTAGTCTGGATGGGCAAAAGTTGGCTGCTTGGAAAATTTAGATACTATATAGGCAGCAATGAATATTGTTTTCTATGCAACAAATCACCGGGCGAAACGTGTCTAGTCAAGAAAAGACTTTCAGGCTAATTGACATGCAGAGGACTAGTAATCAAGCCAATAGCAACGAAGCGACTAAATGATCATCAACAAACACGCCCGTCATGCAAACCAACTACGCGCGAGTGAAAAATCCAAAAGCGAAACGAGAGCACCACCACCCAGGAGCCAGCTCCTAGGTCGCTAGCCCCAGCAGACCAAGCGTTGATGTAAGATCGAGTGTGGATGCAAGACCGAGTGTGGATGCGAGACCGAGTGTGGATGCAAGATCGAGTGTGGATGCAAGACCGAGTGTGGATGCAAATCCGCACCCTCAACGATAACCTCACACCCCGTCCTCCCACCCATATTGTTCGACACCTTCGGAAGGACGAAGACTGACAACGTCATCAGCGATTGCTTGTATCCCTCCAGTCAATATGTGTGACATACTACAAGTCTCGATAAGGGTACGTGATGATGTTCACGAATCAGCCTTGCCATCCGGTCTTCCTTCTTTTTCGTTGTAGGGAGATACGCTAAGTGCGTAAGTGACTTTGTCCAATTCGAACCGCTTAATGCGTTCTGCTTCCACCATAGCTGGTGTATCCCTGCCGTTGGGCCTTGTCAGCCACGGTGCATCTTATATTCTGAGGGGAAAGAGATATCTCCGTACGCTTTCATATGGCTTGCGAGTGCATTGGAAGTGAGTAGCCCATTATTACTGGAGCTTTTATGTGTCGCCTGCTGGTCTATGGAGGTTTGGCTGTTCCATTCTTGAGGCGACATCGTAGACGGACTGGTGTCGAAATTTTTTTGTAACAGATAATTGTATGTAAGATCCAATCCTTTTTCCAGAGGTGGACACCCGCACAACAGTGTATGTTTTGTTCACGTTTGGGAGGCGTAGGCTCAGGAGTCGCGTTTTATCAGGGACCAAGGGGCAGTCGTAAATCAGAGGCGTTGTGTAGGATGTGAAGATAGGAAGCAGAGCATTTGTCTTGTGCTTGAGCGCTTGATATGATCCTGAGTTCGAAGAAGGGAGAGTATATCTGTTTTTCTATAAATTAGCTTGACCATAGACGTGTTGAAACAAGTCCTCGGCTGTTATGGGCGTCGATCGCATGTTTGACTTGCTGTGGTCGTATCAAATAGAAGAAATTTTCCCCTCAAACGGGGCCGAAGGAGGAGCACTTCATGCATGGAAGGGCCCATAATATTTCAGAGGGGCCTGGGCATCTGTGTGCTGGACATTGGGATCCATTCAACCCGCCCCCGATGGTTCCGGATGTCCTGCACTGCTCACCATCTGCAGACAAATTCCTACGCGACTCTGCATACTGATCGCTGTCACGTCTCTTGTTGGCTGGGGATATCGGCAACACCGCGAGGGAGGGCAATCCGTACAACAACACCCGCACCCCATGACACACGCAGAAGCCCTCATTAGAAGACATGATTCTGCCCAGCAGAGTGCTTGTTAGTCCTCTGTTATTACTGAGCAGAGTATTGGTTGCCTTCGCGACTGTAAAACCAGAATTCTGCGAACACCCAATAACGAGAATCCCCCAGCCCAGTGGCTGGAAGCGAAAATAAGCTGACCGTTGTAGCTGCATATGATACAACCGTCTCACTGCACAAAATGACCTAACGCAGCTCCACCTCCATTGCCAACCCAATGGTTGATGGTAATATTGATCTCACGTCTTCACTCTGAAATTTTTCTGCATCCCTTTTCTTGTAGCTGCTTTGCAGGATCGTGACCATAGACGAGGCGAGGCACTGATACAGATCTTAGTCGTTAGGACAAGACAATATCTGGAACGATGAGTAGAATTCCCTTGCTACTCTTGGCGGCGAACCGTGTTGGTCTCCGGAAGCATCACCGCCTCTATCCTCTGAAGGGCCAAAGATGGGGTTACGCTGTACAAGTTGGCCAGGATATGAGAAAAAGGCGGGCAGACTGAAGGGTAGCACAGCTCATGATAATTTGGTCAATGGTACGATTGAATTGACAGACCCGTAGATGAATCAGATTCATAGTACGTTTCGGTGCTTACACCTGATTGGCCTGATTGTCAGTCACACTGGCAACCAGATCAGGCTGAACGGAGTCAACATCCTTTCAGAACGGTGCAAAGAACATCATCGGAATACAACCACGAATCCGACTGATCCGTGCAGGAGGCGATGAGAAGCATAGCCTTTTTCATATTCTTTGCGACATCCCCACATTCGGATGGCCCCCAGACAAGGGTGAATGAGGAGGTCGTCGGCGTGACTCCTACCCCGCCAACTCGGCATTTTGTCTGTCTCCAACCTCTCAAAGCGAGAGTAGAACGAAGGTACCAAGCACCGCTTATATGGAAGACGCGTAAATCCTCGGTGCATGCACCATGGTTTCCAGGCAGTGACAATCGGCGCGTGGCCACGGGGAAGAGCAACAAGGATATCACAGACTCGGGCAGGGCATCGAGCTTCGATCTATGTTTGCGAATCAATCAGAGTATGAACATGTCTCCCGATCGACCACACGGTTCTCAGACGAAGCCTATCTCCTTGTATATCCCAGAGACTCATATGATCAACAGCAACAAAGAGAGGATAGAGCAGAACCGCCGGGACGCCATCTCCTGCACCACCCTCAACATGGGTCATGGAGCTTGATCGTTCGAGCAACGATGGTTAATACACGTACGGCGTCGTTAGACGATGAAGCTTGGAACATACTCTCAGCAGGAGCCACCCTATCTCTTAGCATCACGCATTTCGATACTCCACGTCTCTACCACTTTGAGATATCCCAAGAAAGGTTGGAGCGCAAAGAGGGTTGCTTATATTTGGTTGGAGTGATAGAGCCCGACGTCAAGAATATCGGCTGAATGCATACCTCGGCCTCCACCGTTCATTGGAAGAGCATGACGCCACCACAACGCTACGCGTGAGACGTCAATGTGGACGTTATTATATGGTCAACGAGCAAGCACGAGATAGGAATCTCGGCTTCTGACATGGAATATCAGAAAGTGATTCAGGTACTTCGGACTCGGACGCTTTGAGCGAGACATGTGAGGTAGGCAAGTAGAATCCTCGCCCTTGAGTGAATGGTACCATCTTGTTATCGCTACTAATGTAGTTTGTAACAGTGAACCGTCACATGACGATTTTGGCAGGCCTCAGATAACCCGCAAAGCCCCAAACCCTCGTACCACATCCTCGTCAACATTCTGGACCCAATCTCTTTGAAATGCTTCCATGCCTCCACAGCTCTCAATAGCAATGGCTAATTTATCTCGTACAAAATTCCGGACGTCTATCTGATGCACAGGGTCTCCGAATTCCAACAGCCGTGTGCGCAAATCAGCAGGTGACTCTGCCCCTTCTGGCTTTGAGGCATTGGGGTCAGTGTAGACAAGACAGTCACGCTTGTCGACTACGCCTTCTTGCAGACTAGCGTCTATAACGAGCTCGTTTATCACATCAGTCCACTGCGATTCGTTCCAATCAGTCTTTGTCCCACCATAACATCGTTCCCCGGGTGGTTCTTTCACTCACCACTGTCATCAAGCTCTGCAAGCGGCCAAGTATCCATGGCTGGGCCGTCTCGAGGAGCGATGTGAGAGCTAGGCAATGGAGCTTCTTATGCACCGGATGGCCAATACTGTCTATATGTGAGAACCATTCGGTCAGAAGCCAATCAAGCTTTTGGCTGAGGGTCCCTTGAGGTTCTTCGTCACTATAGTTGGTAGCATCCAATGCGGTAATGAAGAGCGAAGGACTGGCGACTGCAAGACGGGCGAGGACGTTGAGGTAGTCAGTTTCCACCACTCCGTCTATGGACGAAGTCATTCTGTTAGGGCCGGACGTTTGGTGGGCGAGAAATGCTTTATGAAGCCCGGAAAGGGTAACGGATAACCAATTCGAAGAAAGCAATGACTGGGTCAATTCACTGACGGCTGTTATACCACCGATGCTCTCTGCTTGTCGAATCAAGATTTCGACAAGCGAAGTGGCCGTGCCTGTACCTTCACGTCTGGCAGAGCGCAGCAAGGACACCAAAGGAGCGAGGACTATAGCAACATTGGATAGGATCTCAGTAGGGATTAAGTAGATGTATAGCTCAATAATATCGAGCGTTTTCTTGGCAGAGCGAATATCGATCAGCGGCAATACGTACTGCACAAGTGAGATGATGTCGGGAGACACAGCCTCCGATGGAGTCTGCATGAGGACTATACTCAGAAGTTCCAGACCGTCTTCGGAAAGGTAGGATGATCGCATTTCGGAGCTAGTGTCAATAGAATTTCTGATTAGTGGTATTAAAATTGGGTGATAACGTCTGGAATCAGCCTGCATTGAGGTTGCGACTGAGCACAAGATTCCAAGAATAGATTGTTGCATGAGAGGTTCTTCTGCGGCCTGGTCCCACAGCGGAATGAGCAGCGATATTATCTGGTCTGTATAAGGGACAATCTACCCTATGTCAATGACTCATCTCGGTCGTGTCCATGACAATGGAATTACCTGTTGCTCCATTTTAAGCACAATAACATTGATAGTGTTTAGGAGCTCTCTTTTCGTTTCAATCTGCTCCACCTCAACGATGAGTGCCATTAGTCTGTCGAAGATAGCTGACGCATAGGGCATGAAAGGCTCCGCAGTGAATTCGAATGGATCAATGACATGTTTGAGTTGTTTTCCAGCCGCGATTTGGACTGCCTGGTCATTAGACGGATCTTCCTTGCTGAGAAGGTGCTGAAATATTTGGTAGACCAAAGCACGGTTCAATCCTTCACGGATTGGTAACCAGTGACCCAACAACACTGCAATGCGACGGCGGAGTATGTTGTAGCCAGGTCGTCCTATCTGAATCTCTTGCACCAAAGTATGATCGAGGAAATACCCAATATCAAATTCCGAGTAGCTGTCTAAGATCGGCGCAGCGAGACCAACGGCGCAGTAAATAGAATCTTTGAGCAGTACATCCGTATTTTGAAGATCTGTGGGCGTTAGTGGGTGCTGATATCAACTTTCATTTTGATGAACAAACCAGCCGCAGCCCTGAAGACGTGTATCAATGGTTGGACAAGAAGTTCTTTGTAATTGATAATCAGGTCAAGAAAAAGTTTTTCGGAGCAAGTTCTAATGGAGATATCCCAATCTTCACCGCTGCTCTCCTGGGTCCTCTCCCACTCCTCGGGGTCTTCCTCCCACTGCTTCAGATCCCGAGGCGTGAGAACGAGAAAGCGGGTGACCAAGCTTTCCATGATTTCCTGGGCAAAGAGCCCTGTAAGTAAGTCATTCTTTACCAGCTCTTGGGCGATCTTCTTCTCCTCCTTGTCCTCTGCTCGTTGGTACTTGAATGTCTGCATTGGATTATATACCATTTTCAGACAGCCTCTTATAACTGTTAGCGCACTAAGACTTAGCTTCTCAAGAGCAGATATTCTGTCTTCTGCATCTGGCTGCCCATTCATGCCACTAGTCGGATTTACAAGAGGTCTTTGCGAGCCCATAGTATCGCCGAATTGACGCGCTAGACTCCACCATGCTTTGGCTATGTTCATAGAGTCCGGGAGTAATGGGAAAGCAGCAGGGTGTAGTTTAATCATATTGAGGTGCAATTTCGATATCTGAAAGAGATGCTTTTCGATCAAAGACCTGGCATTAGCCTGAATGGAGGCTGATTCTCCATGTAACAAAGCCAGCATTTCCCCAGACTGAGAGGCAAGCATGCTCCATACGTCCTTTACCTCCTGATGGCGGTTGGGGAATTCGTACCCAGCAACGAGCAATCGCCGCAGGATCCGCAACGCAAGGAGGCTTTGGTCCATACTTTCTAGAGTTCCACGCTCTTCATTATCACCATTTCTCACAAATTTCAACCAAGAGTTCACCTTCTCCACGTATATAGAAGAAAGTGGCTCAATGATATCTGGAGCAACAGACTGGAGCGACGTCCGATGACGTAGTAATTTTGCTGAAGCGAGGACTTTGATGATATGCAGCAGAATGAGGAAAGTGCGGGAGAGACGTACAGAATTGCCGGCGGAGAGTGCCGAGCGTAACTCTCCTAGAGTTGAACTTATTGCATCAGGCCATTCATGCGGGTACTCAAATCTCGTTATTTTACCAATAACGATGCTTATCTGCAGTGCAAGCCGAGGGTCTGGTTCCATGATCCCACTTGGAATTAATTGTGAGCGAATCGACTCTCTTTCCCCCTTTTTGATGGCATTAGGGGCAGTCTTTCGCCAGTATTTGTCAATGCCATTCTTGAGCTGGAGAATGGCCAGATATCGAAGCTCCACTGGGATTGTATAATCTACGTAAATAGACTGCAGTGAGCTATAGAAGCCGGCTGTTGTTTCCCAGTTCTGTAACTGCTGTGTGCCAGTTTTGATCTGCTGCTGGTCATTTGAGGTTGAAGATTGAAGAACATGATACAAGGTTTGTTTAGACAACGGATTTGCTTCCGCAGTTACCTCGATGGCAAAGTTCATCATTACTGGAACCGAAAATTGGAATTGCGGGGATAGTAAGTCAGTGTATCACATGTAGCTGGAACAGATAGGTTGAGTAGAGAAAATTGAAATAGCTCGTGGAAAACGGATGGATAATTAGTGTCTGTAAATAACAGCTATAACTACCTAGTCTTGAATGTCCCATTCTACCGCTTGCCGCGATAGACGCCGAACACCTCGGCATCAAGCATTTCAGAGGGTGGCGCCCATGAAGAGAAAGAATGGCTGCAGAGGAGATGAGACAACCCAAAGCATAATCATAACATGACATCTGTCGACTTTGCTGCAGCCCAGCAGCGGGTAGCAGAGCGTCGACGCCAACGAGCTGCAGAATCTCGCTCACAATTCGAGTCCCGAAGCGCGCATGCCTCGAACGCGTTAAGCCGACTACCTCACCATCTTCAGGGCATTGGTCAGTATGGCTTAGCAGCTTGGGACGCCATCAGAGGAAGAGAGGGTACAAGGCCAGCATACCGTGTTGGACAGGTAGACGCAGAATTGCTCGATGAAGAGCTCTTGGAGCTGCTGAAAGGTCAGGTTGGAGAAGGCCTGAAGTATTTCGGTGTATGGTTTAGCGCTCTTAGGGAGCTCAATACGTTGACTGATGTACATTAGTCACATATACGCGATGACTGGTCGTCCGAGATTCTTCTAGGGTTACGTGCTGTCCTGTTCAAATTGTCCATTTGGGATCACGACGCGTCTTATGGTGCTGCATTGCAGAACCTTCGCTACACGGACGCCCGGCAAAAAGGTCTTGTGTCTGCCTCGCCAACCAAGTGGCAAAAAACCCTTTATGGATTGCTTACCGTAGGTGGGCGTTATGGATGGACGAGGTGGGAAGATTGGTTGGCGGAGCAAGAAGGGGGCTACGAAAGGGTATTCACAACTGGGATTTGTGAAAACATAAGCTGATATCAGACAGCCTAGTCCCAGTGTCCAAATTCTGTTACGGATGTCCTCCATCGCCTCAACCACATATTCGATTGCAGCTTTTATTTCGTTCCTGACATTCTTAGTAAACGGCCGCTATAGAACCCTCCTCGACCGCATCCTGCGCATGAGACTTGCCCCTCCAAGCAATCAAGTGAGCAGAGAAGTCAGCTTCGAATATCTCAATCGTCAGCTCGTTTGGCACGCCTTCACAGAATTTCTCCTTTTCCTCCTTCCCCTAGTCGGCATTAGTCGATGGCGGAGGTGGCTTTCGCGCGCCTGGCGCAAAACGAAGGCGCTTGTCAAGAGTGATAGTGGACAGGAGGATGACATAGCTAAGGAAGGGGAATTGGCCTTCCTTCCTGAGCGAACATGCGCGATCTGCTACCAGGATCAGAACCCCACGTTGACATCCGAGAACGAAATTAGGGCAACATCGGCAGCGTCTGTCGGTGTGGTTGGGTCAGCCCAGACAGACATTACGAATCCATACCAAACGATCCCCTGCTGCTGTATTTACTGCTTTGTCTGCTTAGCCAAACGTCTTGAGGCCGAAGAAGGAGAAGGCTGGATCTGTCTGCGTTGTGGTGAGGTGGTAAAAGAGTGTAGACCGTGGGCTGGAGATGTCCTAGAACAGGCTCTCCCACCGGCGAAGCAAAAAGCGGTTAGCTTCTCAGATGAGGAAGACCCGGGGCAGCCTCCATATTCAAAGCGCAACGCCTCGGACACGTCGGAGAAGGATAGAAATCTTTCCCACTTACCATACGATAGCAGCCGTAAGCAAGAGACGGCAATCTCGCAGGATCTTATGGCATCCCAAGAATGGGCACGCGAGGAGTCCGAACCTGGGACTGACATCCGAACATGCGAGTAGCGCCTAAAGCTCACTCGCACTGTATAGCCGCCGCGTGGAAACCTGCAACGAAAGTCGCCTCGTTGTTTTCGCGCACAAATTGTTCTTGTGCCTTTGGGACATGCGCCATGTCTCACGAGCGACTGCGGGCACGGAGGACGGGAATTCAGAGTCTAACCCTGCAGCTGCTTCAGTGGTTAAGGATGCACAAGCTGTTGCCTTCGCGAGATTTTCAACGTGCAATAGAATATCTCTCATAACGCAATTCTTGGATCTGCTGCACGCCAACGGTCATGACTTCATCATGCTGGTTGCTATCTGCCATCTTATTCGCTACCCTCGCCGCTGTCGCCACCTGTGCACCAGCAATCTCTTTAGCCTCTCCAACAAACAAAACATCCACGATCTACCAATGCACCGATTCGCAGAAATGGGCCGCTCCAGGTTTCAGTCACGAGGACTGCTACATGGCGGTAGCATCGGGAGCATTCGCGGAAGAGCAAACCGAATTCGGCGATGATGAGGTGGCATTCTATACTGATGATGGCGGGCCTTTACCACTGCCAGAAAGTTATCCGCAAGCAGCCCCGCGAAAATACACATTCGGTAAGTCTATCAGACATTCCATTCGCGTCCGCATCGCCCTTTAATATGCTAAATTTGTTTTTCCAATGCGCAAGGCACATGCACAATGACTATTGCAATGATGCTTGATTTCAAGATGGGCGATATACCCGGGTTTGACGCATCCAAATCACTCCCGTACCACGATGTGTCTACTTATCCAGAGATCTCGATCGTAGCGCACTTTCTGCTTAGACGTTGTATCGATGTTGGGCAGATGGGTTGGTTTACAGTTGGTATGCAAACCTTATCCCAATATCCCAATAGCAGGGTTAGGCTAAGCTAAATCTGTTGTTGTGTAGGAAAGAAAGATGCTATCGGTGTGTTTTTGTGGGAGACGGGTTCTGATATTGATAAGAGCGTTCATGCTGTTAACGCTGTGACTAACACTTCCGCAACGCTTTTGCCATCATTGGGGTCGAACGGAACGGACTCAGTGGTTTATGGACTGGATAGAAGTACCTCAGTTGGTGTATCATAGGGAGTCTTCAACATGTTTTAATGTCAAAGTGATGAGGGCCTGTACGTTATCGTCGATTGCCTGCTAGGTTGACAAAAGCTATAGATTAGCTTGAATTGCCAGATTGATAACCACCAGACATTGTTTTTTATCTAATTAGCATTTACATTACACCTCGTTTTGCTCAAGGACCTCTTAACTGCCCCAAAGCTGCATAGATCTCAACCAGATCCTCGCCCTCCAAAGAGCCAGCAGCACGTCAGCAGTGAGTTCAGTATCACGATCACGCACCTCCTCTTCCAAACAACGCACACAGTTCTCTAAAGCCCGGCTATACATCTCAGAAACCGTCGAATCAGGGAAGCGGAGGCGTGTGCGCGTTTCTGCATCTGGTCCTATTAGGACAGCGTGAACCTTCAGTTCGGGTCCTTCCGAATTTGAGAAAGCAATGCATATGCGTCCGCAGGGTGTTCCGACGCAGCAGTGTTTGATAGTGGTGGAAGGAGCGCCTGTTGCGTACTCGGTGGGTGAGAGACCTCCTAAAGCTTTCCGCGCTGTGCGTGGGCTCCATGATGATGATGAACCAATGATCATGTCAAGTTGATCAACGGCTCTGCTTGCATTTCCAACATCTCCGTCTTTGCCGAGAGCATCTTGCAATGCCAGGGCACGGCAAGCGGAGATGAAATCACCAGGCGTGACTTGCGTCGTAGCTTTGAAGAGTCGATGGAAGTGAAACGTGCTCAGCCCCGCCGACTGAGCCAGAATTTCTAGCTTAAAAGCATTCTTGTCTTCGGTCCTGCCTTGTTTATTCGCCTCGGCAATGATATTGCGAAGGACTTGGCATATCCCAAGGACACCTGTATTTGTTGTTCCAAGAAGCTCAGGATTGCAGCGCTTGCAGGGCCGAAATTTTGCTTGTTCAGCGGCCTCTATGGCTCCAGGGAAGGGGAAGAACCGGACGTGCCTTCGTGAGGGACGACGTGACGCGCAGGAGGGACGGCAGAAGATCTTGGTTGTTAGGACGCCGTAGAGAAAGGATTGGTCTGCGGCACGGAGGCGTGATTGCGTTGCGTGCCAGCGTTGGTTGTCTGTTTTGAAGTCACTGGTGGATGTTTCCACAGATGGGTGACTATTTTGGCAGATTGAAGAAGATATTGGTGTAGAGCAATCAGTCATATCAGGTGTACGGCAATCGGCGATGGGGTTGGTGGAGGGTGGGACTATACTGCCAGGGAAGTCAAATTGACCGTCATCCCATGGAAACGAATACTCGGACGGTAATAGGTCCACGAAGTCATCGACTGGCTGACTTGTGATGTCAACACCAGAGCAAATGTCTCCACTCGAGTCTAAAGCTTGACACCATTCAAATGGATCCTGTTGGCTCAGGTTACACTCGCCGTCGTAATCATCGGGATGGGGGGTGAAAATTGATGGGAGAAATCCCTGCTCTGGAGAAAGCCGCGGGATATTGTCGATAGACTGAAAGCAAGACTGGGGAGGCTCAGGGTCAGAATCCGTTGGCGAAAAAGCAGAAGCTAACAAATCTTTGCCACGCCATGTCCGATTATACAAGTCTTCTGTATTATGTCCAATGCTATCGAAAGAAGCTTGCAAGCCGTCTGGACTGAACTTTTGGACGAAGTCGTCGTGTTGATCGAAACAGGTTGCATCGGCCAGCGATTCCTGCAGAAGTACGGCCATGGCAAGTCAGCCTTCAAGCCGCCAAGCCAAACATTCTAAATTGGAGTTGTGTCTTTATGGTGACGAAGTCTGAAAATCGCATGAATGAAAGAAGATGAGACTGCAAAGCAGAAGGTCAGAGAGGATGCAAGATGTAGAGCCAATGATCTACGACCTCGGTTAGGTACTCGAGACTTTGGCAGCAAGATTGAGCACTCGGCCCTCTGCGACATTTGATAAATATTATTGATATTACCTGACTGCGAGATAGTTCACTACAATTAAGATTGAAGCATATAGCAGTTAACAAGATCATTGTGATGATAAGGACCGGTCTACAACAATTCACGTTTGTGGATCAAGATCTTGCTCTCGCGTGCTATGAAGGATTTGGTCAGAATCGAACATCCAGACAGTGTGACATAGATAGATGGTAGCCTTTGTTATGGGCTTCCAACAGCTCTACAGGTTGACTTCGCCATGGCAAATGTCACGCGCATAATGAGATTGAGCAGGAAAAGCATGGATACGACCAGCGGTTGAGCGATATTGTGTACCTTACCGAACCGAGTGTAGAATACGGGCCAACCACAAAGACGGGCACGTTAAAACGAGTTCTCTTTAGCTTAGGCAGTATCTAGGATGAAGATTGCCCACAATTGAACTGAATTGACTCAAGACGTGCTCACAGCTGATGGCGCAATACCTTAAGGTAGGATGGCGCAACAGGATGACGCGTTTTATGTAAGAGAGAAGAGCCGCTTTGTTCCCATGGTGAAGACAAATGTGTCACAAGCTTGGCCGGGACCCAGACCCTGACCGCCCCCCAACCGCCCCCCATGAAAAGTGGCCGCTGCCCTACGGCCGAACCGGGAGTTTGGTGGGCAGAGTTATTATTAGCCCCGGTGGCCCTAACCCACGCCGTGCTGATGCCGACTTGCTGAGGGGCGCTGCTTCGTATCGGAATTTTTAGTCCATTTCTAGCAGGCCCCCTGCTAGACTCTGCAGCAGCCACCAGTCTTTTCCGTCTGTCATTCTTCTTCTTCGACGACGACGAGGAGGCGCCGACGACAGCAGTATTCTTTTCTTTTCACATTCGTTCATCAAGTTTGCATGGTTCCAGCAGTCTGTCGTTGACCGGTTCTTTGCATTGTGCCTGCCCTACCCCTTGTTCCATTCTCACTCTTTGCACCAAGATTGGCAGGAGAGACCAACATTTCCTTGGATACCACTGCGCGACAACTTCATAGGCGACCTCATCGAATTCATTTACTGATTTAATAAAACTTCAGCATACATACTCGCTATCGTTAAGCGTTGATAATAAGCCATGATTTACCTTCGGCTTGCGGCCGCGGTGGCCATCCTCTCTGGGTCAACTATTCTAGCTCAATCGAGCAGTCAAGCAGGAAATGGAGCGAGCGGTGGAGTATCTTGTGGCGCTGGCCAACTGTGTCCAGAGAGTTTACCATGTTGTTCTCGTAAGTGTACTCAAAATGCTCTCTGGGGTTGCCAAGGTTGACCGATTGGTTACCAGAGTACGGTCAATGCGGTGTTGGTGCATACTGCTTAGGAGGCTGCGATCCCCAATTCTCGAATACCCTTAATTCATGCATGCCAGCACCAGTATGCTCTAGCGAGGACTACAAGATGACATCCCTGGACGGCATTCAATCCAATACACAGTACCTTGGAGATGCTTCGAAAGCGAATTGGGTGTCGAGTGGAACACCCCTACAAGCACCAGACAACAATTCCGTAATATTAACCTTGTCGGAAGATGGGGCGAGCGGGTCTGGGACGCTTTTGGCCAGTACTCACTATGTCTGGTACGGAAAAGTCAGCGCAACAATGAAGACAAGTCGGGGAGCTGGTGTTGTCTCAGCCTTCATCATGCTTTCTGATGTGAAGGATGAAATTGATTTCGAATTCGTTGGCGCGGACTTGCAGACTGCGCAGTCGAATTATTACTTTCAGGGGATCACAAATTGTAAGCAACCGACTTGCGGACAGACCCGAAGCCCTCGCTAACGCGCTCAGATGACAACGAGAAGAATATAACCGTTGACGGTAGCGACACTTTCAGTGCTTGGCATACATACGAGCTTGATTGGCAACCAGATCAGCTCACATGGTCCGTGGATGGAAATGTCTCGCGGATACTCAACAAAAACGACACCTTCAACAAGACTGACAACCAATTCCACTATCCTCAGAGTCCAGCTCGTGTCGAGCTATCTCTCTGGCCTGCAGGTCTGTCAAAGAATGGAGAGGGCACAGTGGCATGGGCAGGAGGCTTGATCGATTGGAACAGCCAGGATGTCAAACAGAACGGCTACTACTACGCCATGTTTCAGGACGTCAACGTGCAATGTTACAACGCCCCATCGGGTGCTAACGTCTCGGGTACTGATTCATACATCTATACAAACAGCGCCGGTATAAACAAGTCCATTGCCGTGACCAACGACAATACAATCCTCAAATCTCTCCTTGGAACGGGCACCGACCAGGACAAAGACTACCCCAGCGCATCCGGTACAAGTCCATCAGCACAAGCAACAAGCCAAGTGGCAACAGTGCCAGGATTGACAGGCGCCGGGCCAGGCACAGATGGCACTCGTGGCGGAGGCAGCACTGGGAATTCGGGCTCGGGCTCGGGCTCTGGCAGCCCAGCTGGTAGTGCAGCTGGTTCGGCCTCAACAGGCATTGGTGGCTTCTCGCAAGGTGATCAAGGAAAAAGCGGTGCATCGAAGGGTGAGGAGGTCATGAGAGGGTCAATGTTCGCTGCATTGGTCGCTTTCATTGGTATGCTTATGCTGTGATCTAGTTAAAACTGCATGGAATGGATTTTAATGGCATTGTTCATTGGATGGAGTCACTCTTTTGGGGAGGTATTTTGCTTCGCGAGCATTTGCGGCGTCGGGAAGTCGTTCATTATGCATATCACCAGATTGGATATTTTAGCCTTGGGTGATCTATCTGTTCATAGCTCTTCTAGTACTATACTGTCTATAAAGCTGTTACACTCCAGCCTCAGGGCATCAGTATGCATCATCATCCAGAAGACTGATTTAGTGCTACTACTGGCTACCACCAAGAAGCAGCCACCATCGCTAAGAGAGATCTAAAACACCACACCGCCTGAGTACTACTCTTTCACTTAAAACACATTACAGCTAACCATGATCCGTGACCGTAACTCTTTTGAAGCTCGAGCGTCTGAGTCATTGAATAAATCAACGAGGCCCATGCGGCTTCCTCCGGTCAGCTCTCTACGTTGCCTTTATTCACAGTGTGTTGCAAAAAGGAGCCTCGGTATACTGCATGTGCTCACATAATCTGCCAATGGATTGCTGGCAGGGGCAAGGAGTCAGCAGTCCTCCTGATCCATGTTGGATTGTGCAAGTCAACGGCTAGCAATTGAGCAATTACTTTGTCTCATGGTGCGGGGAGGTGTTCTCCATGACAAACAGAACATTATTTCAGTTCTAATTGCTTGCTTGATGGTGTATGCGATGCCCGCCACCACCAATCTTTAAGTCAACAAACCCTCACAAATAAGATTGCTCTTTTCCGCCAACATGGTAGCCTTCAGCTACACGTGGTTAAACCATTTATGATATTAGTTGAGCATGGAGAATCAGACCGAACCTCTGGTTTCATCACCTTATCTCCGTCATCAACAACTGATTCTCCCTGTTTGATAGTCTGGATGATCCGAATAAATCCATGATGCATTGGTCTTGTTCTCTTGCCAACCTACGTATCCTAGGGCTCGGTGACCCGCCGACATTTTCCTTGTCATTAGACTGATGGCCAGCATGTTGTCCGCCGAGAAAGATATACGAAGTTTGCGGCAACAGTAACTACTTTTCCCACATTGGCCCTACCGTTGTAGGGGGCCAAACGGGCAGATGCTGCAAATTCTAAATAGGATCAGCCATTATTCCTGAGCGTATGCACAGCCTTTCATGCTCTTCCTTGAAATGGTACGAATAGGCCTCGTTCCCCCCGAAATGGTCTCTTCCACGGGCGTCCAACCAGTCGTTAACAGCCAATCGCATAAGTCGTACGAAATTCCACAGAGGAACAACTTCATACAATTTTACCCTGCCCACCCTTCCTGCCCGAAGCGTCAGCCACAACAGCTGTCCACCTTATGCACCTTGTGGCAGATCAGGATGTGCGTCAAACGAGTTTATTTTCACCAGTGCGGCTGCCAACAGTCTGGTCCAATACGCCACGAGTATTGCGGCGTTTATCTGGACAATCTTCGTCGCCTCATGACCCAGCGATGGTGCTACCCCCGCCACCGCTACCAGGTACCCGAATGTAGCCGCACTCGTATTTCGGAGCGAGTCCAGGATGGGCGTTGTGAATCTCACCTTTACACCGCCTGGCTTGAAGACGAGCTTAAGATGGAGCAGCGTAAAAGGGAGAGGAGGGGGAACATATACAGATCCCGTGCCAATTAGACTGTGGCTTTCACCCCGTAATTTCGGCTGTGGACGCAAAGGAAGCTCAGACCAGCCCAGGGTCAAGCGGGTCGTGGGTAATTACGACGCTGACAATTTGAACTCGTGGTGGGAGGCACACCATCACCTAGCTCAAAGAAAACCTCATCAGATGTGCCTTATTTACAAACTGTTCTGAATCTCATTCATTGACGTGAGCAATTGTGTTCTTGCTCTGATTCATCAACTTCAGCAATTATGCTCGTTATTGGTCTTTCGCAAGAGTTTGATTATTTTCTTAGCCTATCCACAATTCACTCTCTATTCGTGACTTTGGCTTAAGCCTCTTTGAGTTATGGTTTCTTGTATTCCATTCAACGTCATGTACAACATCCACAACATTGCACGAGACTCTTGTTTATAATTGCTTCAACATTTGTCAAACACCAATTTCGGGTTACGTATGCAGTGTCACTCTGAAAAGAGCTTACGTGCTCAGATGGCCACATCCTCACCCGCAGATGCGGTTACTGGCGACTACGGCGGCCGGTCATTCGTCAAATCTGGCAAGGCTGAAACTTGCCTGCGGCTATGCATGGTAATATCAGTAAGGCATAGAGGTCACGGGCCCTCAGGAAAACGCGGAATGCAGAACGGGGCGACCTCTAGCCAGTCTTTCAACGCTATATCATTCGCGCTACTACATCTATTGCTGCGTGATATGGCCCGTGGCCCTTCACTAAGATACCGCATCCTCCCGCATCGGCTTATCGAAGTAGATCGACTGATAGATACTGTATGATAAGATCGAAGCCTAAAGGACCCTTCCTTGCACAAAGCTTATATTGGTACTGACAGATACAGATGCCTTTGCTGGTAGCCAATCGGCCCACACCAACCGGGATCAGAGCATCTACAGTACGTTGTGCTGGGGCCCAATCGTCGATCCATGCTACTGGTCACGGGTCAAAAAAGGCAAGCTGTTGAGGGGTTTGGTAACACAATCCCCATGAGACCGTGAATGCAAGGTCATGAGTGGCAGGTCCATGTCCTATATAAAATTGAAACCCCCTCTAAAAATTCCTTCTTTCTGCAACCACAGTCCTTCTTGCTTGATCGTGCACATTCTTTCCCAACGCATCGTGATTAAACACTTCTTGCTCCGCTTTATTTTATACATGCACTGCTTGCAGATACCTTGAACACCTTCGAAGGTAAGACACATTCGTACATTTCAGAATAGTTTTTAAAACGCCACAGCTCTAATACTCTAGGAGATCAACACAGAAAGAAGTAAACACCAACATCGAAACATACTTTATACTAAAAGGCCGTCTATCACTCCGCACTGCTTGTATTAACAAACAACTTCTTCTCGTTACTTACAAAAACCCATTCGCCACTATAATGTGCCAATTCAAGTACACACACCACTCCTGTGGCCATACTCTGCCTAAGCTTGAGGACATCCACGACCCTTCATGCAAGCTGTGCGTCCCGGTCTTGGTGGCTCTGAAGTACTACCATGATCAGCCAACACAAATTTGTATAGAAAATACCTTCCAACAGCCCCCCCTTCGGATGCCCAAGCCGTGTCGCCCGATTGGGCCCAATAGCTTGGGCGATGCTGAAGAGTTTGCACATACTCAGGCTCAGGATCGGAGAGAATTTGAGAAGATCATGGACCATCTTGGCGTAGACCTAGCGGAACGATTATCAATCGAGCAGTTGGCATATCGGCAGAACCAAACCTCAAAGAGAAATACGAATGTGACTGTGCCCCTGCGTCCCTTGTGTCCGAGCAAATTAAAATTCGTGATGGAGCTGGACCTGTGGCAGCGCCGCCAGCATCAACCAGAGAACATAACTTTCAACACCGTATCCTGGGGATGCGGAGGTACGGGTCCCGGTGTCCTGGATGGTTGTCTCGTTGGATGGACGGGGCAAGGTATCCTCATGTACCGTCATGGAATATGGAATGTAAATCCTCCTCATCCTGGGTATGCATGGTCTCCACTGCCGGTAGGCTACCTTTGTATCGACTACGGAGAAGCTCCAGTACTCCAACTCCCGGAGCGCTGGAGAGCCTCCGCAACTAGGACATTGATCGATATTCCCATGTACCAATGTCTGAATGCGGTTCTCTACGGTATGCCATCAGGACCCCAGGTATACAATGATCAAGGGTATCTCGTTCCTGCACTTGGAGCCAGTGGACCTGGTGTTCCTATAGGTCCCCACTTTCCACCTCCTCTTCCTCCAAGCTCATCAGCGCTACCTCTATCCCAGTTGCCGATCTCGACCGTTCGCATGGGACAGCTTCGTCCACGTCAGGGGCCAAACCCGGCAGCTTGGAAATCTTCAGCCTTTATGACCCAGGTTGCAGGAGAACCCAAGCCAAATGAGACCAACAAGCAGAGGATCCAAAACGTATACAAAGAGAGTTCTGGCCATAAGCAGAGGGAAGCTGGACCTAGCCAAGCAGTAGATCGTGCAGAAATTAATACGAGGATCAAAGAGCTACCTCAGCGAAGAGCATCGAGGTCTGGAAATGCCACTCCTGCCAGTGCTGCCTCCGCCGCAGTCTCTCAACCCGTGTACTCAAAACAGCCAACCCCAGGAGGCACGAGACCAGCCACACCTGCTGGCAATTTACCTCAATCGGACGAGAGAACCATTGGACTAGGTATTATCCATGAATTACCCTCTGCTGCTTCCGTGGAAGCCAAAGATGAGAAGGGTGAAGGTAAATCATGAAAACATTACCACATCTCGACATACCCTCGCTAATGAATCCTAGACACTGTCCCTTACCAACCGCCTCACCATCGCATTCCACAACCCCACGAAACAGAAGCCCAGATGTCTGCTTCTGAAGGGAAGAAGCCAATCAGGCCCGTCCCCTCCCGCCAGACCTCCACCCAAGAACTCTCCCACCCCCCACATCCCAACGTCCAAACGCCATCTCCACCAGAAGAGGTCCTCTTCGACATGTCTTCAAACATGCTCATCGGCGCCGGGCAACCACCACCACAAGAACTTAGTGTTCTGCAACCTTCACCACAAACCTCACACTCCAATCCCATCATCCACAATATCACACAATCCACATCCAATATGACACAGTACGCCGCTCAGCTCACCGCTCAGCTCACCGCTCAGCAGCAGCAGGTGCCGGGGGTCACTTATACACTTAATCCTACCGCGAAGGCATTCTCGCCTGGTTCGACTGAGGAAGGAGATGGGAAGAGTGAGGAGTGAGAGGGGCGGAGTGAGAGGGGAGGAGTGAGGAGTGAAAGGGAGCTTGTGAATACGGGTGTTTTGAATTTTTGTTACACATTCGGGGAGAGAACGGGGGATGGGGGGTATTTTCTTTCGTGTTGTGAGCTGGAAGTGAGCTGTGGTGTGGTGTGGTGTGGTGCTTTGGTATGAAGGTAGACCTGTGAATCCGAATGGTAGGGTCTAATAGGGGTTGAGGAGGTGTTGGGGGCATACATTCTACCAGGGTGGCTGGTTATGATTTCCGCGGGGGAAGTCTCTTGGAAGCCGTGGTGGTTGGTCGTTACAGATTCTTCTTTCATAATGTTCATATTCTAATTTCCTACGGGCGAGGTCTTTTGAGGGAGGAGAAGAGAGCGTTTATTGTGTTCATACCTTAGGGAGAAGAGTTTTAGCGTTTCAAGACTGATCAGAATACCATATTGGGAGATGATTAGGTGGCAATTCCCAAGGGCAGATTACCTTCACCGTTCGTGATTCAATGGCTTGTTGTCCATTGATATCAATATCAGAAGAATGATGTTGTTCATTGAACCATGCATCACAAGATCTTTAGGATTAGAGGGGTATATCTAATAAAACAACGCTGTATCCTCTACAACTCTACCAGCCCAGCTCCCCCAGCTCCCGATAAGGCATATATATATCGCCAACGCCGCCCGCTAAAGCAACATCAATGTCAAAAAAAAATCCATGCGAAAAGGCCGTGGAATAAGAAGGTCAATGCACCGAACCACAATCACACTCAAACCCCCTCTTAAAATCGCCCTGATAATGATCCAACTCCGCTATCGTATTAATATCAGCAACCGGCTTACCCATCCCCACCGCATCCCCCGCCGCTTTCAACTCCTCAGTCACAGCCTCCAAATCCACATCCAAATACGCCCTAATAAACTCCCCTACCTCCGTATTCTCATGGTTTCCCACCAACTTCCTCGCCGCCTTCGCACTGCTCGCATAAATATTCACATCGACAGCCGAATGCCCATGCGTGCTCCATCCCACTTGTGCGCGGCGGCTGATGATGTCAGCGAAGATGTAGGAGGCAGGGAGGGCGTTGGGGGAATCATCCATTAGGGAGTTGACTTCGGCATCGGTGGCGTCATAGACGCCCAGGCCTTGTTCGAGAAGGACGGCACGGATGTAGTTGGCGAGAGAATCTTGGACGATGTTGGGGTGGATGGAGATGTGGTGGTGGAGTTGGACGGCGAGATTGGCCGCGGAATGGGTGGCGTTTAAGAGAGCATCGGGGAACCAGCGGTAGATGGGGTAGTCTTTGTGGAGTTCTAAAAGGGTTTTAGATAGATTGGAAGGAGGGGAAGGGGGGAAAGGAGGGCTTACGGCGAGCGGTGGCTAGACCACCTGTTTCGTGGTCACTGGTGCCGACGAGGACACCCTGGGTAGAGTCCTTATCGAGGAAATCGAGGACGCTGGCGAAGGCCTTGTCGTAGGCTAGAACCTCGTGCACCTGGGCGACAGGGTCATTGCCATGGCCTGCGTGATCGATTCTGCTGCCTTCGACCATGAGGAAGAAACCCTTGTCATTATCTTCGGTAGCATCGCTGAGAGCTTTCAATGCGGTTTGCGCCATCTCGTCTAGAGAAGGGAAAACATCATTCAATTGGCGTCGGTCTATTTCATATGGGATATCAGTAGGCGCGAAAAGCCCGAGGAGTGGCAGCTTGACGGCACTTCCCATGTTGAGTCCGTCGAAGCTCTTTCGGTCATCCACGTAGCTAAAGCCCTTATCCTGAGCCAATTTGGTCACATCCTTATCGTCAGCTCGACATGAGCCTTGAGTAGTATTGGGCAGGAAGTGGCATCGTCCGCCCCCGAGCATAAGGTCCACCACCCTGCCTAACGGAGAGTCCCCGACCATTTGCTCAGCAATCCTATCCTCTTCGGACCTCTGATTTACATGGGCAGCGAAGCAAGCCGGCGTAGCATCTGTTATTCGCGTCGTGACCACCAGGCCTGTCATATATCCGGCTTTCTTTGCTGCTTCAAGCACAGTACCGCAAGGGGAGTGGTCTGGCAGAACTGAGATAGCGCCATTATAGCTCTTCATTCCGCACGAGAAAGCAGTAGCGCCAGCTGCAGAGTCCGTGTTCAAGCTCGATGTACTCCTTGTCCTCGAAGATCCAATCAGATGCTGATCCATCACTAGCACATCTCCAATGGGTAGTCCACTCTCCGTCTGTCTGAAAGTCCTTGTAAGTGACAGACTCGTCGGCCCCATGCCATCTGACACCATGAATATCATATTCCTCTTCCCTGTAGGCTTGCCGTTCTTTCCCCATCCGGAGCGGTTAGGGGGTACGCTTTGTTGATGTTGATACATGACTGCTAGGATGATGACAAGGACCGTGGCGATAAGGGCCCAAGAGAAGAGGCCGACTTCTCGCCAGAACGACCAGCCATATTTGCTCTTCTGTTGCTTTTGTTGGCCGGTCAGGAGAGCGTCTTCTTCGACATTTCGTTCGCTAGATTGCTCCGAGGATTGCCTCTCTTCGGCGAGAAGAGGCTCCTGGTCCTTGGTCATTCTTCGGCACCACCTGGTAATGAATTTTCAGTGGGAACGAGGGTGGAACTACATCAGTCAGTATGGTGTTACAGGTGTATATATCAGATGATCCATGCTCGTCATCCTGATGCGATACGATTATTGTCTTTCGGAGAGGATCATTCGAACAGGACGCAATTTCAGCCGACTCGACCGAGATATCAGCACGAACACCAGTTCTAGATAGGCTAGAACCCTTATGGGCTTCTTGAATGAACTCAGCTAAGACTCGAATGAGCGTCTTCTCTCTTGCTGATACTGGGTCTGCAGAGAGCACAGCTATATGACTTCCACTACAGAGACTAGGATATCAAGAATTATTTTTTGAAATAGACTGCTACTTCGAAGCTGCAAATCCAATGTCCCGAGTCGAAGTCCAGTCAACTACCTGATATTTGGAGCATCCTGCGGCGTACGAGGACGCAGGCCATGCTTGGATAGTAGCCTGGACATATCTTCTGATATCACAGGCAGTCGCTCATGCTTTTCCGTCATACCAAAATCCTTCCAAAAACCACCAAATATTTTGATCTTTCAACCTCATTTATATTTGCTGTCATTATGTGCCAAGCGAAACGAAACGGTCAGTGGGCCAGACAGTACATAATGCCGTCAACGTTTGCTGACTGAGCCATCAGGCACGCAAAACCTTTGCGGGAAGCAACGCCGGGAACCTTGTGTCATGTTTGAGCCAGCGCACAGCTCCTTCATAACTGTTGCGATAGGTCGCCGCCGCTGTCAGCGAATGTTTCAGAAGTCGTAACTCAGACTACCAAGCAATGAGTGAGACAAGGTCACGAAAACCAGGCGGTGTCAGGAATCTCTATATTAAAATCTGAGCTTACAGTCCCCGTGTCAAGTCGGTAATGCAAGAATTTAGTCTATGGGGAGCTTAGGCATGCGAGCCGAGCGCAATATGCAACCATGGACAAAATAGCCGAGCTGAACACCTCTGCGACTTTCAACGTTTGATCTTCGAACACCTGAGGAGAGAATGAGACATCAATGCAGGTATATTGGCGAATAGAGATTGTGGAGATTTGTTCTCTTTGGAGGTCGTAAAGTGTACAAAATATAGACAATTCCCCCGCACCGCAGGGGTTCCCCGCAGAGGAATGCTCCCTAATCGGTGCTAGTGGTCGGATCCCAGGAGCAAGGCGAATACTCCGAAGTCTCCAAAGCCCCCATGTCCTCCGCTGAAAGCTCAAAGTCATACAGATTGGCGTTCTCTTCGATTCTCGCTGCTGTCACAGATTTGGGTAAAGGCACAAATCCCTGGTCAACATAAGCTGATGATAACCCTAAAACTTCGATATCAATAAGATTGACTTACCTTTTGCAAACTCCACCTTAAGAGCACTTGGGCAGGTGTCTTTTGATACTTCCGAGACAACTCCTGTAGAACCTTCTCGCCAAACCTCTGCCCCCTGACAATTGGACAGTATGCTTCGCATATGACCCCCCTCTCGTTGCACCAATCCACAATATCCTTTCTTGCCAGCCAAGGATGCAGTTCCCACTGACCCACGCTGATCTCTCCGCCCCTGCCCTTCCCATATCGCTCCTCCATCTCCTTGATGTAGGCCTCTAGCTCGTTAAGGTGATGTACGCCGTAGTTGGAAACACCAATAGATCGAATGAGCCCTGCGTGTTTTGCTTCGACGAGTGCACGCCAGGTGCCATTGCGGGCCTCCTTACCACCATATGGGGCATGGATGAGGTATCTGTTAGAAGTAAAATGTTAGATGCTAAACTCTTTGCAAAGACTCTCTCAGACTTCGGACATGCTGTGTCACTACGGCCGTCTATTTCGCAGTCTGCCGGTTATTTCAACGGATTAGAGTGCGATCAGGACAGATTTGGGCTCGCAAGCTGCGTGGAACGGGCACTTTTTGAAGCCGCTAGACTGTCCAGACATGTCCACTGCTTTGCTTAGTTTAATAACCGTCTGCATCTGAATTTAGACAAACTACTCAGTTCAAAATACGGGTTACTTGCCCATCGAAGCACAAACCTTGATTTTACTCTTAAACACCATAATAAGTGGCGGAGAAGACAGATAAAGGAGAGACTAGAAGACTTACAGATCAATATAATCTAGTCCAGTCTGCTTAAAGCTTGAGTTTATAGATGCCTTAGCCTCGTCATATCCCATAGAACGCGGCGGCACCTTCGAAGTGAAGAAAATCTCGCCGCGAGGTATCAAAGATTTTCTTATTGCATCGGCGCAGGGTTGTTCGTTACGATAGGCGCGTGCGGAATCTGGTCAAAGCCCGTCAACCAGCTGACCATCACAGAGTTGGTGACCTAAAGCATACCTACATGGCGATAACCAGTCTTGAAGGCATGTAAGGTGACGTCCTCAGCCACATCGGCAGGTCTGAAGTAAACGACTCAATAGGTGAACAAATATAACGATCATATTCCTTACGTTTGGTAAACCTGTCGACTCACATCAGTGATTGCTTATGAAGATTTACGATGGACTTACTCCATAACCCAGTACTGGAATCTCGTAGCCAGAAAGCATCTTGTACTTCGAAGTAATACTGAGAGCCGCCATGCTTGGACTCGAGGCAAAGCCAAGCGTTTGAATGTGACCTCTTACTTTACTCAGTCGTCCTACGGCTCTCATGATAGAACTATATTGGAGCGGTGTCAGATGAGGGATAATTCGGTTGATGATGAATTCGGCTGAGGCTAAACCCAAAACAGCCTCTTTATCGATAAGTACATATAAATTCAAGCCTGAATACATCTCCGTCATGCATCAGAATCCATTGCTTATTACAATATCCACCCGATGCTTAACATAGACTTCGTCCTCCTTAATGAGATTTCTGTTGGGCTTTACGGGCGTCACCAGCTTCGATAACACCCATCTATCGATCACGCCAGTGTCGCCTGCACCAGCTCCCTTCAGCTTGCTTCTATATCTTGCACCTCGATGATCTAGCTGAGATATCTCCTCTTCCCTCGAAATTTTACCAAATATGCGGCTCATAAAGCAATCAATCGACAGAGACGGCACTGGTAGCATAACACTTTTGCCTGAAGAAGATGAAGACATGTGGTTCAGCTACAACCTAATACGTCCAACAGACCTTCTTCGTGCCTCTGCCGTCCGACGCGTCACCACCGAATCCGCAACTGGCAGCACTTCTTCCACCCGCGTACATATCAATCTGTTGATCTCGGTCGAGAAGCTTGACTTTGATACCCAATCAGCGCAATTACACGTTTCAGGGAGAATCGTCGAAGAGACTAAGTATACAAAAGTGGGACAATATCATACGTTGGACTTAGAGCTGAACAGGAATTTTACGCTCCAGAAGAAGGAAGGGTGGGACAGTGTCGCAAGGGAACTGGTGAGGGAGGCCTGCGATCCGGTCAAGAGTGCAGATGTGTGGGCTGTTGTTATGCAAGAGGGTCTAGCACATCTGGCAGTCTTAACAGGACACAGGACTGTGCTGAGACAGAAGGTCGAGATGACAGTATCGAAGAAGAGGGGAACGGGAAAGCAGGGAGATCATGATAAGGTTGGTCAATCGGGCACTCGAAGGGCAAGATGAGAAGAAACTCATATGTGTCCAACGATCCTAGGCCCTAGAAAAGTTCTTCCAAACTACAATGGATACCCTCCTCCGACAGCTCGACCTCACAGAAAACAAGCCCATCCTCCTCGCGTCCCCCGGCTTCACAGCCCAAGCCTTCCTCAAATACCTACTCGAAACCGCAACTCGCACAGGCAATAAAGCACTACTGGCCCAGAAGTCGAATTTTGTGGTTGCACATTCCGCTTCCGGCTATCTACACTCCCTTAACGAAGTATTACAGACTCCCGAAGTACTAGCCAGATTAAAAGATACGAAATATGCGAGAGAAACTAAGTTGATGAATGACTTTATGGATCTACTCTATAAAGACGATGGAAAGGCAGCATATGGGCCTAGAGAGGTTGAACAAGCGGTAGAGAAAGGGGCGGTAGGTAGAGGTGGTGGAGTACTTCTGATCAGTGACTCGTTATTCCGAGCACAGGATGTAGCTGTTAGGAGAAGGTGGGTTGGGCTTGTTGATCGGGTGAGGGAGACCGAAGGGGGCGAGGTGAGAGTTCTTAGTAGTACGCACGAGAGTGGAAAGCAGCTGGAGGGGCTGGGTGGTATAGCTGCGATGCTAACCTTCCCGCTGGAATATCTGGATGAAGACGAGGAAGAAGAGGATATTTTACCTAATGGTCACATTAATGGAGCCAAAACTTGATCGTAGTCCTCGTTTTCTTCTTTTTCAAGGACCTGCAACTCGGTGAGGGCAAGGCCAAAGCCCAATCCACGAAGTCAAAGCTATTGCCGAGGCAACAGCTTCGCTACTTACGGCACCTCTCATGACCAGGGGCACAGACCTCAAAACGAAAGGAGACACTTGATCCGTTATTGGGAGAAGACCAACCCTTTCGCTCTATGTCCATTGGTGTTGAAATGCGTGGCCTGGACAAGTCTATCCCATTTCCGGAATCCCTCTGACAGATCAGGTCGACCTAAACCGCCTCTAATTGTAAGACAACGTTACCCTCCATAAATCGACACTCCTCCGTTCCCCACTCGTCAGAATAGTACATGTAGATCTCAATAATCATGACGCTGGCACAAAGAGACAAGATAAATCCAAAGGCAATAATAGCCAGAGGGGGAAAAGATCCCAAGGTAGTAAAATACCAAACTCGATCAAAAGTCCGCATATTCATGACCGAGAATACGAAGGTGATGCACAGAATAAAAGCCATGTTACATTCGAGTTCTGATCTTCCCACGCAAAAGAAATAGATGAATTGTCTGCTGCGGGTAATCCAAACTCAACTGCTATCCCTCCTCTCCCTATTTATCCATCTTATCTGCTTCCATCCATTCCCCCCCACTATCTTTCTTCTCCCCATCTTTTCCCCCTCCCTTTCTACCTTATCT